>JABEVS010000269.1:50854-88923 GCA_018290735.1 Coelastrella sp. MACC-549 | reverse complement strand
GTATGGTATGGTATGGTATGGTATGGTATGGTATGGTATGGTATGGTATGGTATGGTATGGTATGGTATGGTATGGTATGGTATGGTATGGTATGGTATGGTATGGTATGGTATGGTATGGTATGGTGTGGTAGAACAAAACTCCAAGTCTGTGCAGTGATTATTTTTATGTGTTTTTTTGGTTTAAAAGAAGTCTTGATTACAAAAGAAATTATTAGAATCAAACTTTGGAAGTGTTTGATTAAATGAGGAGATACTATCTCCTCATATAATCAAACAGTTCCAAAGTTTGATACGTGTGTGATATAATAGTATTATATTAGAAGTAGAATTTGCAGAATTCTTTTCTGCCACATACCGCTTTGAGTCTGCTTAGGAGGTGGTGGTGGTTGTCTTGGCTTCTGCTTGCTTGTGATGGCCGCCTGTTGACACAGGCGGTGGAGATTACCATCACGGTACCCAGCAGGCTCACGACCCGCCTGTGATTCCCAGCAGCAGCAGCAGCGGCAGCAGCAGCAGCAGCAGCAGCGGCAGCAGCAGCAGCAGCAGCAGCAGCAGCGTACATGAGATGTTACATTGGTCAAATCCTTCAGCTGTCTACTGAACATTGGACACTGAGCTACATTTACACAAAGAGGCTACACAAGTAGACAGAAACATATCCAACACATGTGCGTTCCCTGCTGCATAGCATTGAATAAGAGATTTGGCAATAGCCCAGGCTACTGCACACCCAAGACATGTCAAGTGAGCCGACTATCAAAAACCCATCAAACCAAACCATACCAATCAATACCACACAACCTGGCCCTTGAGGGGCAGGCCGTAAGAACCAACAAAGTCGCTCATGGGGAAACTATCTGAAGTCAAGCAATTTCAAAAGCCACAAAGCAATCCTCACCTGTAAGCAGTAACTAAAAAGCCACAAAGCAATGCTCACCTGTAAGCAGTAATTTGAAAAACACGAAGCAATCCTCACCTGTAAGCAGTAAGGGCAATACCACTCTGCCCCTTGTGGCACCGCCTCCTTGATCCCCAAGCAACCAGCATGATACGCCAACGGACATCCAGTACACTCCAACCACTCACTACTATCAAGATCTTGTTTATTGCTATCATTGTTCTTGTCAGGGTTTGCTGCTGCTGCTGCTGTTGGCTCACAGGGCTCACCACACTGCATGCAGTGGCGGGCGTGTTTGCTGCTGCTGAAGCTGCAGCCGGTGTCGCTGCTGCCGGTGCTGCTGTTGACCAGGGCCAGCAGCTCCTTGAGAGTGATATTGTGGTTGGCGAGGACTTTGTTGCCGGCTGGCTCTTGAGGGCCCAGGATGTAGATGAACTGAGCTGGACGACGGACCTGACATCATCATCATCAGCAGCAGCAGCAGCGGTGGCAGCAGTGGCGGCGGCGGCAGCAGCAGCAAAGGATATTGTTGGAACAGCTGCACTGCAGTGGCAGCAGGATGTACTCCAACAGAAGCGATTTCATTCTGCAGTGATATTGTT
The DNA here is from genome assembly GCA_018290735.1 of Coelastrella sp. MACC-549. Lineage (NCBI taxonomy): Eukaryota > Viridiplantae > Chlorophyta > Chlorophyceae > Sphaeropleales > Scenedesmaceae > Coelastrella > Coelastrella sp. MACC-549. The sequence goes on along the minus strand of JABEVS010000269.1, from coordinate 87,420 downwards.
GTAATAATGGCTTCTGTGGATTATGAAGATGGTGCTCTCCACACACGCTTGTTTCTGGCTGAGTGTGTGTAACCACCACTGGAACCAGAGAGGGCTGACAGCATGAAGATCCACTCTTTTACTATTCAAAATAACACAAACAAAAACAGGAAAACGGATAAAGGAAAAAGGAAAAGGGGAAAAAAAGGAAAAAAAGGGGAAAAAAGAAAAAAGGGAAAAAGGAAAAAAATTGAACTAAAACATATAGATAGAAAATGAAAATAAATATAAAATCAGCAGCAGAATCACCTATCTTTATTTCAAAGCTTACCGTACTATGCGAGTGCTCCTCAAATATACTGGTGGGTACATCTACCTGCCAGTCACACTTTGCACAGCTGCATTTGATGTTGCCATCGGCTGTGATGGCACCATACAGCTCATTACGCACAAAACCCTTGGTGGTCCTTCTGCAGTATACAACCACATAGCCTGAAACAGCGGCAGCAGCAGCCACAGCAGTTGATAGGACGTCAGCAACTCCATGCTGTTGCGCCAGTCGGCTGACTCAATATAAAACTTTCAATACTAATATCAAAATGAAAGAAGTTCCCAAAGTTTCTAATTCCCGAAAAGATTTTCTGTGCTATGAAAACCTCAAAGGAAGATTACTGATGCAAAGGGACCAGGTTCAACCCAAGACGCAGCACATGGTGCCATGGTGCCAGTGGCTTCACATTTTTATCTGGGTTTCAAAGTGAAAGAAAACTTTCAAAAATGTGAAGCCACTGGCACCTTGGCACTGTGTGCTGTGTCTTGGGCTGATCCTGGCAATGGCATTGAGTATGCCAACCCCATAGAAGTAAATCCAGCCTCCCCTTGTGCCGTCACACACACCTGTGAGAAAGGGGCACCTCAATATATGCACAACCTTGTACTGGCCCCTCATAGCTGGTTCCAGAGCAGCAGCAACATCCTTTGTGAGCTGCAAGACCCCCTCATACCATTCAGGACCACTGCCAGCTATAGCTGGACCCTGCAGCTGCTGCTGCTGCTGCCGCACACTATTAGCTTTAGGTGCAGCAGCCGTGCCTGCTGGCAGGCTGGAACGCTTGTCTGTTGCATTCAAGCTGCCAGCAGCAGCAGCAGCAGCAGCAGCATCGGGGCCGTGTGCGTGGTCTGTTGCTGTCAGACTGCCACCACCATTGCTGGGCAGCATACCTTGGACAAGCGAAGAGTTATCCGCTGCTGCTGCTGCTGTTGCTGCTGAATTGTCTGCCACAGCAGCTGCGAGCTGCGGCTTTTGTGTACTCTTAGCTCTGCGAGCACCTGCAGCAGCACAGAACGTGTGTTATGCATCAGCGTATCTGAGCAGACGTGAGGGGCATGGGTCCACCCTGAAAAGCAGTGAGGGCAGCTTTTGTGCCTGGGACTAATCTCATTCCTTCGCATTTGACACGGCTGTTGAGGTGGTACTCCATTTGCAGTACTGACGTGCAAATGGAATACCACCTCAACAGCCGTGTCAAATGCGAATGAATGAGATTAGTCCCAGGCACAAAAGCTGCCCTTACTGGGCTTCAAGTGGACCACGGCCTCCACAGCCGTGTCAAATGCGATTGCTGTTGGAGTGGCCTAGATATGCTGCTGGCAGCACTGGTTGTAAATCTATCCTGCTTTTTTCTATTGAAGTGAAAAACAAAAGAAAAATGAAGAAAAGGAAGACATGAAGCAAAAAAGGTGATGAACTTGTTTTTTTTGGGCCAGATGAATCTTGAAAAATAATTCAAGGGCTCAAACTCACCTGCACCAGGATCCAATCCCAACTTTTCTCTCAGTAATGCTCTGGACTTGTACCTAGTTCCATCAGGGCCGATATACACTGCATCAGGCTTGCCCGTCTTAGCCCTATGCGTGACTTGCACTGCCCACTGAGGCAGTTCATCCTCCTTGCCAACCTGCCCTAAAATCTCTGCTAGCTTCAGTCTGTAATAATCAAAGCCGGCCTTTGTGCCGCTGCCACTTGATCGTTTACTTGCGGAGCTGCCCGGTGCTTCCCACTGCTGCGGTTGCTGCTGCTGCTGTTGCCAGGCTTGGTCTATACTGCCGTAGCTTTGCTGCTGGTGGTGACCTGGGTAGGCTGATGCTGTGGATAAGTAGGCCTGCTGTTGGTAGGTGCTGCACTGGTCGGCCGGTGCGCGCATCAAAGTTTGCTGCGTAAGCATACTTCCTTGTGAAGGACTTGGTTCTCCTCCAAGCTCACTGGAGATGGCTGCCAGGCCAGCTAAGGTCTCTGCTGCACTCAATTCATTCTCAGCCTCTTGCCCTGATGGCAAACATGCAAAAGCAAGAGGCCCAGGGCTTGCAGGAACAGCGCCAACTGCTGATCCTGCAAACTGCTGAGCTAGTTCTGCTGCCCTTGCAGGATGATCGGTGCCTGATGCTGCTGCAGTTTGCAATCCCTCCTTTGGAGGTCCATTGGCAGCTTGATGGATTGTACCCTGGCTATCAGTGCCAAAACTGTCCCATTGAGATGGTGGGGCCCGTGCTATGTCTTGAGTAGGGAACTGTTGGGCGGCGGCCATTGTATTCTGTCTGGTCGAGTCTGACTGGGCCATTGATGCTTGTGGGGGTGTGGTTGATCCGGCAGGGGCTGGTATGGAAGTGCCAGCTGGGACTGAATGGGATGGTGCTGGATTACTTCTAGCACTTCTTGCAGCCAAGCCTGCTGTGATTTGGGCAGAACCTTGTTGCATCGGTTCAACCGCAAGAGGGGTGCGGTGGAAGTTGGAATATTCCTGCTGGTACTGTTGCACGTTCTCACCAACATCGTGGGGTGCCAGGAATGGAGGTCTCTGTCATGCCATGCCAGGGCCTCTTCTATGTTTTCCACCCCAGGTCCTGTTGGTTATACAGGGATCGACAAGTAGCATACTGACTTGAATACTAAATTCAGCAAGCCTAGATACAGGTATACGTAGGTGTCTAAAGCCTCTGCATGTGCCTCGCCTGCAAGGGTGGCTCTGAGAATTGTAAATTCACCAGCAGCACACATGTACACCGTAGAGCAGAACAACACGTCGTGCATCTTTGGATGACCACGGCTGACACTCTCACGCCAAAGACGTGCAACGTAAACATTGTGAGCGGAAGTACAGCTAGCAGGCATATAGCGTCCTGCATGGACGCTGTAGGACACGAGGCTCCCACCTCCTTACTCTCAGCAGGGGTTATAGAAGATCGTCACGATGCTGCAGGTTTGATCCTCCCCGTGTAAATGATATCAACAGGTGATACGAGGGAAAGCTGCGCTGGCGGTGAGCATCTGCAGCTAAGGTTGCTGCTTGGTGCCTTGGCTAGGCAGCATTTACATGGTTGAAGACGTTGATGAGACACGGTCGACAGCTTATGATCCCTTGCTCCGTTCTTGTAGCTCGTTACCAGCCCTGGAATGCAGGTCTCAAAAAATGTCGGAGTCGGACTTCGAAGCCACCTTTATTGCGTCCGTGTTAGCTGACACGTGCTGTTGCCGATAACAACCATAATGGTGCGTGTATTAGATTTATGCAAAGGAGAGCCTAAATGACTCAAGGGCAATGCACAACTCGAGTGAGCTCACTGGGGTTCCGAATACCTGTCGCCTGCTTGTTTCACAGCACGACCCTATCTAGGCTGCCGCCGGTGTGCTATGCGGCGGGTTTCAACCCGACATTGTCGCTTTACAAGTCATTTGTTGCTATCGTTGCTCATTTCAATCCTGCTGCTCACCGCTCCCAGTACTGTACTTTGCAGCCCTTTCTCCACTGTTCGAGGTGCCTCGCTACGCCTTCTTACGGCCCGGGATCGCCATAAATACCACTTTCATGACGCATACTGCCAGGCAACCCAAATATTCCTGAGTTTTCAGACTGTACACAGCTGTCGACAGCTCAAGCCCCTCTCAAGCCCCAGCAACAGACACGTTCTGTTCCATTCTTCTATCAAAGAGCGTTTGTTACATGTGGGTACTGCTTCGCGTTGCTGTACTGCCACGTACAATGCTTGTGCTGCAGTGTGAACGTCTCCGAGGAAACATAATGTCAAACAGCCATAAGCTGAGCAACACCATACACAGTTGCACTCCGTATCCTGCATGCCTTTTTCAGGACAGGATACCCCGAGGTTGCAGGATATGATGTACCACTCATTGAACATGGCCTCTTCCAGAGATAACCTGAACATGGCCTCTTCTAAGTTGTAACAAACAAAGCACACAAACTGAAGTGTGCGTTACATCTGAATGACATGCATTTGCAGCTGCAGATGCCGTCCAAGGCTCACACGCCTGATTACAGCTCAACTTCAAGCACCCACCCACCGTGACCACACTCTCACTGTGTTGGACTCTTCTTGTAGGCCTCCCAGCTCGCTGGCATCTTCAACTTGACATAATGGCTTCTGAGCAGCCAGCCACGGCGGCAGCTGCTGCAGCAGCAGCAAACCCATTCAATGAACACAAGGGTTCTGTCCTGCAAGCTGGCGCTTTGCAGCAGGCTGTGCCCGCAAGGGACGCAGTTCAGCCACACCACAACCCTCAGCAACGGCAGTTGCAGCAGCAATTCCAGCACATAGGGCAACCAGAACCTGCTGTACTGCAGCCACCACTTCAAGACGTAGGCCAGCAGCGGCAACAACAAGCTCAACAAGGGCAGCAACGTCAGCAGCGGCAGCATCAGCAGCAAGTCGGTGCAGCGTATGGTCATGATGACGCCACCCTGCTGGCTTGCTCTGCATCTGCACCTGCTCTCAGCAGCAGCAGCAGGGTTGCAATGCATATATCAGATGCAGCGTCTACTGCTGCTGCTCATGCTGTGGCTGCCGCTAGCGGCTTGCCAGATGGCACTACTGCTGGTGCTGCTGCTATCAGTGAGGAGCTCAAGGTCAGCAGCAGCACTCCTCCGGCACAGCTGATGCAGTTAGTTGTTGATCGCGCTCGCAAGATGCGTGCCGAGCAATCCAGGAAGAACAAGGAAATAAGCAAGGCCAACGAACGGCTACTGGAGCTGCAAAGGCAGAGAACAGCGCTTGAACAGGAGCTGGAATCTCAAGGGCTGCTGCAGGATGTGGATATTGATAATGTAACCGAACAGCAGCTGCAGACCATGATAGATAGGGTCGAAGAAGAGCAGCAGAAGGTTGTCGAACAGCTGGCTGCCGAAGCTCATGAGTTGGAACAGCAGCGAAGGTTGTTGCACAATCTGCAACAGCAGGACAGGGAGTTGGACACACGGCTGCAGCAGGAGTTGATGGATCACTTGGCGACACTGCAGCAATTTATGCAAGGGCATATTGTACATTAAGGGTTATGCAAGATGTGCGGCATATATAGCAGTGGTTGGCCAGTGACTGCCCGGCCACTGTTGTTCTATATCTGTATGCATGAAGCCGCACACTGTGCGAGGCTCGCAGAACCCCTTATGGAGTCATGGTGACTCCGGCCAATGGAGTCCCACAGTATATACTCTGACAATGGTTGACAGCAAAATGACAAATGAGCAGCTTGTTGTTGTTGTTGTTGGCCGTCAAGAGTCTCATTGTCAGCAGCATGACATGATGTTGTATCTCTAAGATAAGTATTATTAGTTTGTATATACACGGCGAAACAGTCAGCATTATGAAGATGGAGAACAGACATGCAGCAAACTGATATTTTGTGCGTCGCCAGTGCAGTGCACTCAAGTGGACAATGAATGATTCTTTACCAGTGGACACTGTCAATCTTTGGCCAATTGCAAGCGTATTCTGAATAGTCCATAGTATGTATGAGCTCGTTTATGGTGTAGTCGATCGTCCACGTTTATGGTATAGTCCGACAGGCTGCCCAGCCACTGTTACACATGCCGCACATTGGCTCTTGGCATTGTATGGGAGGGGTTCTTAGGTGGTGCCCCCCCCTACAATTTGCAAATATTTTTTCACCAAGATTTTGTCCCCAGCAATGACTTGCTCAAGGCTGTGATGCATGACAACTGGCAGCTGGCACATCAGACCCCAACTGCGTCCAGTAAAGATCTCTGGTGCTTTCAATTTGAGGGCTTTCTTGGGGTGGTGCGTCAGTCGTTGGCCTCTATGTCTCACTTATCCGACGACTAGCTAATGTCACTGAAACTTTGTCTAATATTCAACTTTTCCGGCAGGTAGATTCTGCCCTCCTGACCCAGTGCTTTGACTCGTGGTTTCATCAGAAACGGTATGAGTTGAATGATAATCCCGGGCTTGCACCCTCAGTTTACGTCACCTTCAGCACTTACGAGAACTGGTTTGCCTCTATCCCGTCCCGGGACCTTGACATGGCTGCACTTTCCTCTTGGATGCATGAGGTGCCTGACCTGTCTGTGGGTAATCACCCAGATCACCTGAGTAGCCTGCTTAGATTCAGACTGGCTGCTCATGATTTGCAAATATGTGCAGGTTGATGGCAGGGTCAGGCTAGGACCAAACGTTTTGCATGCTTGTTGGCTTGAGCGCTGCAGCCCGATGGCATCCAGAGTGTCAATGCCAGAAGTTGAGGCGTCACTTGAAGTCTCGGATGACTTTTGGTCACTCCATAGTGAGAACTGGTTTGATTTTGTTGAGGATTATGATGATGATTTGTATCAACGTTTGCCCAGACACTTGCGCCACTGTCAACACTGTGCTTCAGGTTCTGTTGGGGATGAGTTTCATATGATATTTGAGTGTGAGTGGTACAATCAAGTGCGGTCCCGTTTTCCCCGGTTGTTTGAGCAGTTTGGTGGCCATGATACCTTGCATCACTCTATCACTACAGCTGGTCCTCATATGGCACGTTTCATGGGTCAGGATAAGCGTCTTGTGGCTGCATTTGTTCATTTGTGCTGGTTGTTGCGTTGCAATCCAGATACACCTATGCATGTTTTTCATAATCTTTCTGAGTCTGAGTTGGAGAAGAAGAAGAAGAATAACCCTCAGAGTTGGAGGTTGAGTCTGATGATCTTCTGCAAGTTGAACTTGCAGATATTCAACCGGATTGAATCTGGTTTCTGTTTCTTTTTGGTGTGCCCCCATGAGCCATCAGTTGGCTCCTGTGCCCCTCTGGGGCCAGGTTGTATGGTATGGTATGGTATGGTAATTTAAAATTCGCTGGGTAGAATTAAGGCGCAGGGCCATTGAATGGCAGGGATGGCTATTTTGTATGGGTGCAGAGTGCTGCTTATGTCGGTGATGAGTATCATGAGCAACAGAAACCGCACCAGCTTAAGTCTCAGATATGTGTCTCAAACTAGGGGCAGCGTCCCTATCCCAGAGCGGCTCTTGAGCAACTTGCCAAGCAGTGCTGCCAGACCAGGCTGGTCTATCACCCAACCTAAGTAAGTTGGTCAATTGGCCCTGCTACTGCTTGTAGGGTTGACCCACGGCGACCAGTGTTAGTAAGCTGTTGCTGCCGGGAGAAGAGACGACACAACCGAAGTTGCCCTTCCCAGCCTCCAGGAGGCTCCATTCTCAACGGGCTTTCAAAGCAGTAGATGCATCATGTGATCTAGGTACCGTAGATCACTCTCAGAGAAACATATTTGATGGCACAAAATAAGACCGTGGCTTGAAGCCAGACAAGCCCAGGTCACACCTCTGCTTCTGACCTTGCAGCCGCTGCAAGGTGAGAAGAGGAGGTTTGTTGACCTGGGCTTGTCTGGCTTTGTGCTGCACAAACAGCTCTTGAGAATGAAGAGCATACAGCATGATGACACTCCTGTTCTTCATTATGCCCACAGGAACACACATGCACTGCACAGAATGTCGATGTGTGAACACAATACTCCCCATCAGCAGCTACGTTGACCTTTGCCCCTACACAGAATAGTTCCCTGGTCTAACACCAACAGTCATCCAACATCCCTTGTATGGCCCTGTGCCTATCAACTCCAGCAGAAATGTGAACGTATACGTCTGCAGAGACTGCATCACACTGCTCTCTGCATTGCTGCTATTGCTCTTGCTGCTGCTGCTGCTGCTGCTGGGCGTATGCTGATTGGGTGCTGCAAGCACCTCTACTGCTTGTACTGCACGATGTCCCACACGGGTGGCAGGAAACACCTGCATGGCCATGTGGCATTTTCCATGTGGTGAGCAAGGATGCAAACGTCACAGCAGCTGGACATGGTGCTCGCTGATGACGTCATTTTGCATGCAATGACACTCAGCATCAGATGAGTCAGATTCAAAGGAGTCAAAGTCACAGTAGCAGCAGCAAGCGCTACAGCAATGAACTGGGGGATCCATATGGACAACATGGATGCTAATGTATACAGCTGTTGCACTTGTTAATAGCCATACCAGGATTGCTGCTCAATGCACTTTAAGCTGGTGAAGCAGCCAGATTAATGGATGCATAGGCTCTTGGCAAGGCAGCTATGCCGTGCATGAGGTACATGTTATGTGTTGCCACTCACCATGTTGCTACAAGCTCGCCAACTGTCAAAGCCCAGCAGCACATCATACGGCGGCGAGTGCAGCTGCTGTGTGAACTGTTGCGGCGTCAACCACTGCTCTTGGGCCGTCCAGCTTCTCACTCGTATCCCAGTCTCTATGTCAACATGGCTGCTTGCATTCTCACTCTTTTGATGCTGTGACACACCGAAGGTCCCAGAAGCACCAGAGGTCCCAGACTGCTGCAGAGTGATGAAAGCTTCTGGGTCATTCCTGTGCTGAGGTGCCACTGCTAGCAGGTGTTCGCACTCATAGGGTTTAGCAAACGCCATTGCCGTGTAAACCCCAGCGTCTGGTTCAGGCCTGTGGACAGAGCACCAAACAGAAAATGGACTCAACTGGTGGCACCTGCTCTGCTGGATAATTGCTTTCCCTGACTGCATCTATTGATCGCCGCCATTATGGGATCGTTGCAAAGTACAAATCATTGTGTGGCTCAGTGCACCCTAGTCAGGCTGGAATTGCAGGCGCATACATGAATTTTGGAGCAGTAGGACAGGTCTACTGCCGCGATGCTAGTAACAACTGCACTGAAACCTATGCCACAGCTGCATGCATGCTGGGTTACACAGCTCACTCCTGACCATCCTTGTACTGTACATGCTGCTTGTACCCATGGCTGCATGATTGTGCCAATCTCTGGCTTGAATGCATGTACCACATGTCACCTACTGCCAAGATGAGGCAGTATCAGGACCAGCTGCGCTGCAGCATATCTGATCCTGAGCATACTACCCCATTTGCTCACTGCTGCTGTGTGCAGGAAGCTTCCTGCTGCCCGGTGCTTTGAGTCGCATATATGAAACTTATCCTTGTGGCCTGCAGGTCTTGTGAGTATTGGGCTACACTCGTGTGCTTTTGACCTGAGCTCTTATGGGCGTTGCACCACACCCGCCAGCGCTAAAGCAAACTCCGAATTGAATGCACTGGTTTCAACCACTTGGATTGGAGTGGAATGAGTTTGCGTCTTTGATTGCTGCAAGCAAGGTGTTGGTTCTACACGGGTTTTCCAATGCTGCTGCTGCCATGCTCTTACCAGTCGTTTATTTGAAGAGCATCAAGTTGAGCCGCGACCGCTGCTGTTGGTGGGTCCAGAGGGCTTGGGCGCCTGTGCTGCAAGGGAGCCTTGAGGCAAAGCTCATTTATGTGGGCATTAAACTCTGAGGCAAGGTTGTCTTCAATACCTGGAGGATAATGTTGACAGACAATGTGGAGAGGGTTCAAGTGGTTGAGGCGGTTGTTCTTGAAATACGGAGAGGCATGGTGGTCACTCCCCAGGCCAATGCCGCCCAAGGCAATGAGGTATACATACATAAAAGTCCACTTATTCACACTGCTGATGACATTATGCGCGTTTTACATCATGTCGTGCTTAGTGGATAGATTGCCCAGGGTGTAAGGAGCTTGCACCAGTGGCAACAGCTCTGTCTGTGATCTTTGGATTAGGTGAGCTGTGTCGCCTACTGTATCAGTGGCCTGCATGCAATGCTGCATACCTTCTAGGTGGTCATAGTCTGATGCTTGTGCTCGCACGGAATATCTAAGCTTCTGTACAGCCCCTGATTTGTGGGTTGAACATGGCCTCTTCAATATTGGGTGGTGGGGGCAATGAAGCATTATAGCACACTAGCTGAATATGTTTGTCAACCAAATCAGAACAGAATCAACAGGAGAGGGTGCGCAGTCTGCACCTGTAGGAGTGTCGGTCGGAGAAGAGATGAACACGAAAGGAGATCAGCAAAGAGAGCCACACAAGACATGCAGATAGCCAACTATCGAACTAAAGCCTTAACACCAAATCCGAAATCCTCTGGCACGCCGGATGTGCCTACGGAATAGGTCCCTGCAGAATAACGTCGGATTCTGATTGGTGAAGTGTCTGCTGACATTCTGCAGACTCTAAATGTCTTGCAGCAGCAGCATGGGTGCTGCATGTACATTGTTTCTATTACTTGAGCACAGCTGGTGCTTACCGGTGACCCAGCTGCTTGCGAAGTGTGCTATGGGGGCCGCTGCGAAGAGCCCAATTCCGTTCTGTACTGTATAAGCTCGCGCGAGATCGTCCATGATGTCGACGCACCCTAAGTATATTCCTTTGACTGCTACCGCTACGGATAGTCTCGTTGCACTACTGCGCGGACCTGACGATGCGCTTATTGTCCAGAAGGTGTCTGTGCTGCGTTCGCGACACGCTACTGGCTGGGATAGTTTGCTTCAGACGTTATAGTACTACGTTCACACTAGCGAACATCCGGAGTTGCTCTTCAATGTGCCAGAATGCTATCTCGGAACAGAGAGTGAGATGCTGTCACAACAGCAGACGGTTTTGCAAGACCCTATGCGTTTAGAGAGCGTGCCTTCACTGCCCCAGAGCCAACCACGCCCATCTCCTGCTATGACCCCTCAGACGCTGCGCATGCCTATGTACACGAGCCCTCCAGCTGGTCCTGAAGTAGCTATTCAGTCTGGGCGTGTGGCAGCACCTGGACTTGAACAGGGTCAACTTGAGCAAGTAAGTGTCCAGCGTTGCTGCTGTGTGAGCAGCAAGCACGTCCAATACTGGTTGCTCACCTGTGCTGCCGAGTGAACAAACCAACAGGTTTGGCTTTGTGTGCCAAGCTGTGCTGCTGAGTGAGCAGCAAGCAAGCCGAACTGTGTGTGCCCAGCTATGCTGCTGTGTGAGCAGTGGGCTAAATTTGCATGCCTAGCTGGGCTGCTGTTTGAGCAGCAAGCAGGCTACGTATGGTTAACAGGGCTGCTGTGTGAGCAGCAAGCAAGCTGAACAGCTGTGTTGCTGTGTGAGCAATTGTGCCCACTTATGGTCTGTACTTATGCTGGTTGACGGGGCAAGGCTGTGTTTTTATGCATCATACAACTGTGCAACTGGCAGCAGGCTGTTTGTTGACTCCGGCATGTCCATTGCCATCTGTGTTGGCACAGTTGGCAAAGGGCATGCCAGAGTCAACAATCAGCCTACTGCCAGGATGACAGTCAATGACCATGGCCGAATATGCGAAATTGTGGCCATGTACGCAGCATCAAGTCAGCATGTGGTGCCTTGCCCAGGCTGGATACTGATGAGTGGCTTGTAAGTCCCCCCGTTTGAGACCGTCTCTGACTTGATCCACAGGCGGCCTCAGATGGGGGGGCTTACAAGCCAACCATCATCATGATGCTACTGATGCTACCTGTCAGGAAGAGTGCTCAATGATGGCAGCATGGGCGCACCAATGAAGGCAGTGGGGGCAACTTTGCAGGAAGTTGTCATCACATTCAATCAGTGGCCATTCGCTACACACATGCCTTTGAAGGAAGATGGACGCGGTGCAGGCACACTGCTGGCCATGGAGGAGGTGGCAACAAGCAGAGCTCGGGAGAACCCAAGTGATGCTTCATGCCAGAGGACTGTCAGGCTCGGGGTCAGCAGCGCCAGCATGGCAGCGTTATCCCTGGATGTCGGCCCCCTTGCATGTCAGTTCGTATGCCAGCCCATCCAATGTTGCATGGCTCTATCTTCTTAACTTTCAACTCATGATTGATGCTTTGCAAGCGGAGGGACTATCTGAGGCAGGCACTACTAGGCCCTGAACACACAATCAAACAGTTCAGTTGCCCTATGGATTTCATCAGGCAAATTCTATGCTGCTGCTGCTGCTGCTTTCGCTTCCTGTAGTGGCGCTGAGGCGTTGCTGCGTCACCATGACACTGCATCGCCCCAGCGCCACTACAGGAAGCGACAGCAGCAGCAGAATGGAGGCTGCTGGGTGCAGTCTGCAACATTCTTTTTTTGCAAGTGCTGCAATTGGAGGAGCATGTGAGAGTAGACTTTGGCACCACACTGCTGTCACTGCTGCATTGTGTACATGAACTGGACAGCACAGTCACCATGCAGCTGCTGGCATATGTTGTCTGCTGCCTTGCTTGTGCTGCCCAACAGGTCAGGTACCTGCTGTGTGTCAGTCAATATTGATGTGTCTGACCCACAGCAGGTACCTGACCTGTTGGCCAGCACAAGCAAGGCAGCAAACAACTGCAGATAACGCTTTGCAAGTGTTGCAACAGCAGCAGTAAGTTAGCAGCAGCAGGTGCCACCTGCTCAGTGAGTAGTTCCAACACCTGCATGCCATGTGCAGTCAATGCCCTGGTCAGTGCACTACAGCAGGCCCTGCCAGGCTGGCAACAGCAGCAGCGGCAGTCTCAGCTTGTGCTGTGCCTGCTTGCACTGCTGCAGAATCAATCAGCAGGCTGCTGTACTACAGTAGTACACAGTCTTAGCCCATTCCAAATCCTTGCAGCAGCTACCAGCAGCAGCAGGTCACAGCTGTAGGCGTTATGCAGTCTATGAAAGCCTGCAGAGCACACGGTGGGGCCATTATGATGCCACAGGTGTTTACCAGTAGCACTGCTGTTGACTGTGACAGGCAGCAGGCAGTTGGCTGTATAAACCACAGAGTTTCTGATACTGTTGCTGTGATGACACAGCTGGTCTTCTCAGAAGTTGTCATATCTTCTATTCTGTTGACCCAATCTGCTGAGGTGCAGCATGTTGACAATATTGCAACAGCACCACCAGCCCTGTTGCTGTGCATGTGAGGTTCCATGCCATAAAGCGCTGAGCGCTACTGCCCCTGAAGCTGCTTGACACTGCACTGTAGTACTTGCTGCATGGCTCAATTTCTTTTACTGTAGATGGCATCAGCTGGCAGTGCCAGAAGTACTACGAGAAGGCCTACAATGACAAGCACCCAAGAAGAATAGCTGGATTCAGCTGAGTGAATTATATCAAAGCGAGGATGAAGACGGTGCTCTAAGGATGCTTGGGGAACCAGTTCATGCAGGATAACGGTGACTGTACGCCTCAAGGGATAGTGGACCACTGGTGCAACCAGCACAGCCTATTGTCAGTGACAACTGGTGGTTGAACTTCCCAGCCGGGCTTGATGCGTTGGGTTCGTGCTGAATAATGCTCTTTTGCTTGTGGGAACTGCACCGGAACTGCACCTCAGTATGGATAAATGAGTGCTTCGGAGAAAGAAATTGGCTCGCTTGAGCAGAAAATCCGGCATCAAGTGAGCCAGATAGCTATCACCGATCTTTTTAACACTTTATCATACCCTTTACAATGGTAGATGTCGCAGCAAACATTGCCTTCTGGCCAATAGTCACACCAACAGTTGTGCTTGGCTGAAGCTCCCATGCGCAGCCGTACAGTGGTAAAAGACAGGCATACCATGCTGCAAAGCCTATCATGAATGGCACACGCATCAGCACGCCAGGTCGTCGGCCGTCCAAGGAATGGCAACTCTGAAACTATTCCGACCAGCTGACACAGCTGACCTTGCCAACTGCAGTTGATCAAGTCAGGCGAGCGCGACAGATTGAAGCAGCTGTTGCGTGATAAATTGACAGAGTGCGGCTGGCGGGACGAGGTCAAGCAGCGCTGCCGTGGTAAGAAGGACTGGTCAGTGCTCTGCAGTGTTATGTCCCACCAACAGAAGCAACTGCGATATGCATCATTAGAGATGTTGTTCCACTTACGCTTCGATCATGTCTTTGTAGCAATCTATTTCTACTCTCCTTCACGCCTGTTACAAGCAGACAGCAAGGTGTAGAGAGTTGTTATCTGCTCTGCTGCACTGTCACACAAGCAGCATTATATCAGCTCATCCTGTTGAGTTGTGAAGCTGCATCAGTTGGAGTGAACTCAAAGCCATGGTATGGACCTCACTGGGTCAGCCTGTCCTTTTCTGTAAACAATGCACTGCAACAACTGCCCCTGGGTTGCCGCCGGCTGCCCATCTCACCCACACAGAGTACATCCAAACTCATGGACATGAAAACGTGACTGCTGAGGAGATCGTGCGACACATTCGGCCAGAAGGTAGAGCAGCAGTCCCGGACAACATCAAAGCAGAGCTGCTCACTCGCATCAAAACCTTCATCCTGCAGTTGTGATGGCGCTGCTGCAGTGGTGCAACAGGTCATTCAGCCCTGCAGCCCACAGCAACTACACTGCACACTGAGGCAAAGCAGCAGGTCCAACAGCAACAGCATCACCTGTAGAACTCAGTCATTGCTGCTCATGCACTCTTTGACGACCACGGCAACAGTACTTTATTCCAGCACAGCACATAAAACGCAACTGCTAAGCATTTGGTCCTGCAGCAGTAGGTAGCCAGTAGCTGTGCATCACTCAGTCCTAAACCCTAACCTCCTGTAGACTCATCACCACAGCAACAGCAGCCTACAACTGCAGCGCCATGGGCAGCTCCGGGGCAGGTGACATAGCACACGTGTATATGGTAGATGTGGGTCCAGATCTGAGCCATGAGGATGTGCAGCACATCAGCTACGATGATGCCACTCATCAGCTGTTGGTGGTGAAGGGAGGGCATGTGTTTGCGTATGATATTAGCAGAGGTGCTGCAGGTGATAGCAGTCTTAAGTGGATGTACCCGCTGCAGGTGAGCAAGCTCTCGTATATTTCCGAAAGATTGTCTTATCTGTGGTCAAGCATCCTCAATTGTATGTGCACGTCTCTCAGAATGATAATCCTTATGATGTAGTTGTATGTTTATTCATACACTTTGGGATGCAGCAGTCCTGCTGTGTCCTGCAAGCGTAGTCTTATATACTATGCACAGCCTGCCTACATAACAATGCCATCAACACAACTAATCTTATGCAGTGACAAACTATAGATAATTAACATTCGAGATAAATAACATTCGAGGAAATAACAATATCTATATCATTCTCTGTAGTGAATAAACTTTTCTTTGTCTTATCCTCCACAAACACAGCACTGAAGGCTGGATCCAATCTGCTGCTGCTGCTGGCCTTCATGGTGTGTCCTTGCAGGAGGGTCCACCAGTTAGAGCCCTGCGAACCTCCCTGGACAATCGCATGCTGGCAGTGCAGCGCTCATCAGCAATGCTTGAGCTGGTTGATCTAGCCACTGGCATGTGCTTCGTGCACAGCATACACAAGGGGCGAGGAGACATCTTGTGTTTCTTCTTCACTGATGCACCAGACACCGACATGGTGATTGTCACAAGCCGGGCAGTGGAGATCAACCAGTTTGCTGCAAAGTGAGTTACTGAAATTGCAGCTGCGTCTCATAGTCTGGACACTGAGCACTGGCTGTTCATTGGGGCATGTCTACTGTGAATCAGTCAGAATATGCATCTGTCATGTTTCCAGTCTGCACAGCAAGCGTTGCGGGTCAATGGCAGCCAGTTATTAAATCAAAATCATCTTTCAAATAACATAAAAGAAAAAAACCACTTGCTCCGTAACTTAAGCACGCCATCTGTCATGTTGGCATCTTTCAGGACACCATCAGTGATAACAGATACCAGCTCCTCGGCCTGCAAGCTGATGGAGCTGTCTACAATGCCAGACCGCATTCTTTTCAGATGACATCATTGTTGTCCGAGTCCGTGCCAACAAACGCAGAGTTATGTATCTTACTCCTGCTTCTGCTGCTGCTGCTGCTATCTGCTGACTCACAAGGCGCCAGGGTCTTCGCTGCCGTGAGCGTGTCAGGGGCCTCAACAGCTGGGCCATTTACACCCATGAAACAAGGATGGTGGTTGTTGCTGCTGCTGCTGCACCTCAAGCTGCCCTGTCAGCCTGGCAGTTTGCCAGTCATGGGATTGTTCATCTGCCATTGTTTGAGTTACAGGTGGGACGTTGTCCCCTCATGCCTGTTTATATCTTGTATTTTTGTATAAATTTTGTCTCCTCATACCTCTATATACCTTGTATCTTCATAAAACCTGAATTACTTGTTTTTGGCAGTTTCACATTGAGTGGTGTGTCTCGTCTTGTTGCTGGACAGCTGTCTGTCACATGCGCTAGTAGTTGATGAGTTGGAAATCAAAAGTCAACACCATCTCATGAAGCTGAAAGGGCACGTGTGCACTGTGCACCGTACTTAATTTCTATCATTTTATATTCTTTATGTACACCGCAAATGGTATCTGGCATTTGCAGCTTTGTCTATGTGGCTGACACTATTTGTTCTGCATTCATCACTCTGTATTAAATATGTACTCTAAACAATTTAATCATGTGCAGCTGTGTGTTTGTGGCTGACACTGTTTGCCTTTCAGGGTCCCCTACCAGCATCAGCAGCAGTGCGGCAATTCATGCCAGCCGCCTCACAAGGCCCCTACAGCAGCAGCCCCCTACCCCAAATACCAGTCCCAGCAGCAGCAGCAGCGGCGGCGGCGGGGTCTGCAGGCCACAGCAGCACAGCTGCAACCACAGCTTCAAATCTTGTGGCAGCAGCAGCAGCCGGAGCAGCAAATGCAGCTGGCGGTCATCGGCAGCCTAGTACCACTACCGTGGCTGCTGCTGGCAGCAGCAGCGGCAGCAGCAGTGCTGTGGTGGGATCATCTCACAAGGGCCTGAGGCCTGAGCGGTTGTGGTTGTTGAAGATGTATGGGCGGGTTTATCTGGCTCATGCTGACTCAGCAGCCAGCAGTCTGGAGCTGTACAGATTTTTCACGGATACCATAATCCTGCAGCATGTATACCAGCTGATTTCCACCAAGGTGAGCTGGGGGACAGTTTTGCTCCTGTGTTTGTTGTGGAATCATCCATGTTGCTTGTTTTCAAAGGTGCTTTGCTGTAGGGTGGCCTGGTCGGCTGCTTAGCTGCTGTATAACCAGACACGTATGCTTGTCTGCCTGTTCTGGCAGCAACAGTTGCATCGTGTAGGCCTTGGCACTGCTGCCCACTCAAGGTTCTTTTGGGTTGGTTGTGCTGTTGCTTATTAATTTTCTTCTGTCCCATTGTATTAGCAGCCACTTCCTGATTTATTTTTTGTTCAGACTCTAAGTATAAGAGTTGTTGGTGGTGGCTCAATGTGTATGTGTGCCAATTGCCTCAATACTCTCACCACCAACAGACCCCAATCCAACAATCAAGCCTATAGCATGTACTCCTATGTCTTGTGTACTGTGCTGCAAGCATTTCTCATGCTGCTTTGCTTGCAGGTGCAACTCAGTGTTGTTGACAATGTTCTGGTAGTGCACTATCCAGAAGCCTCAGTGGCCGTGCTGTTTGATGTTGCCCTGCCCAACACACAACACCTGGCCAACCCACTGCCTCTCAGACGACTGCAGCTGCTGCCACCAGCCCTAGCAGCAGCAGCAAGCCTCGGACCGGATCCCCAGCAGCAACAGCAGCAGCAGGAGGGGGAACCAGCCAGCGGCAGCAGCGGCGGCTTGAGCAGAACTGGCAGCCGGGTGTTAGTTGCTGGTGGGGCAGCTTCTGCTGCTTCTGCTGCTGCTGCTGCTGCTGCTGCTTCTGAATCTGAGGTAGCTGGTGATGTTTATGAAGCGAGTGAGGTTCAGCACTCCAGCAGCTGGCTGTACTACATGCCAGGGCTGATTCTAAACAAGGCCGATAATATGGTTGGCAGGTTACAGCTGGATTTGCAGGTGGGTAGCAGAACAGTCCTCCACGTAGTCTTCATAGCAAATTGATTTCAATTACAAAGGGATAAAAACCCATGTAAATTGATATCGTATAATCTTTATGGAGTTTCTTCTTGTTTAAGCAGCATTCACAGCTTTCTTTCCACTGCTTTATTGCCACTATTATTCTTACTATTCCCCTACAATCTGTTGGGCAACCCATTTCCAACTACTTGTATCTTATTGATCTTCTGTTTTCAGTCTTCCTCTTTGACTAGAATCAAGAACGTTGGTTGCTGCTGCACAGGCTGTGCATCTACTGTTGTCCGTTCTGCTTCCTCCTGCTAGAGTCTTCCTCCTGCTAGCGACAAAGTTGTTTGTTGCTGCTGCTGCTGCACAGGCTGTGGCTGACTCAGCAGGTGACTGGCCAGCCCTGGTGGGGTTCCTCCTGCGCAGACACATGCTGCCATTCACAGCACCTTTTGCTGTTGATCCCAGGACGTTGCTCATACAGGTATGCAAGGTACCTTTCTCTGCAACTGCACCACCCCTTTGTTTAAATGCAATGACCATACTATGGACACCTGTTGTCTGCAGATGCAAATGACCACAGTATATAACAAAACGTTTTCTGCAGATGCAATGACCATGCTATTGCAGTACGATCATTGTGCACGTGCAGAGCACTATCTGACACAGCGTGACGTATTTCATAGTGTGTTGATAATTTGCTCTCTTCAAGAATCTACTGCTATCTTCAAATGTTCTGGTGATGTATAATCTCTCCACAACCAGCATGGCTAATGCTACAACCCGTAGCATGCTGTTCCCTCAATCATCTCTTTTGTGAGGTTGATTTGCACTTGAGCAGTGCTGTGATGCCTGTTGGCTGAATGATTTAATCATATGCAGGTGTGGAGCGAGTGTTGTACAATCGTACTGAGACGGCAATATCGTCCACTTGTAACATTTGCCCTCGCTACACTTTCTGTACTAATGTGACAGCTCTTTACTGAGGCGCCACGCTTTACCTTCTACCTTCATTTGAATTTATTTTTCATATCTGCTTTTGTTATCTTTTTTGTTTCTTGTATATCATTTTTTGCCACTTTTCCCTGTGTTTGACTTGCAGGTGGCTCGAGGCGCTTTGCAGGAAAAGGTGCCACTGACAGTGGTGCGCAGGATTTTTGACAACCTGCTGCAGGTGGGAACATCCACGTTTTTTTTTACTGCTGTAATCATACCTGCAGCACAACAGCTGGTCATGGAGTTGCTTCGGAAAACAGGCAAACACGTTGTTGAGTGCATTATTGCCATTGCTCACCCATTACCGGCACTCTGGTGAGGCTTGAAGCTAATAGGTCCTGTTTGTGGGTTCAGGAATGGTAAGAGCTGATCATAAACTCCAAAAATTGTGTGTGTACATGTGGTGCTGCAGGCTTATGCAGACGCCCTAGCCCGCACTGCAGCAGCAGCTCCGGGCCTCGCTGCTGCGGCGGCAGCGGCTCAGCCTGGAACTACCAGGCCTTCCCCTGCTGCTGCTGCTGCTGCTGCTGCTGCTGCTGGCGTCCCTGCAGCAGTGCTGGATGTCTCTGCTGTCAATGTCATCACACCCAATGAGCTGGCAAGAGACCTGTTTCAGTGGGTGCATGATGAGGAGGTGGTGGACGCCTTGTACCTTCAGGTAATGCTGCGGGGCAGCTTGCAGGCACATCGCACTGTGATGAGAAAGAGATGGCTTATGTATATATTTATAGAACCAATCACAAATACTTTTGTCCATTTAGTTTGTATGCTTCTACTTTCATACTTAACCAGTGGCCTGTCAGATGGCTCCAATTCAAACAATAGTATGGGAAATTGTGATTAGCTTCACCAGATTTTCAACAGACGATCAACAGGGTTGTGGTTGTGTCACACCAGCTTTCGCTATGAACTAACACTCTGCTGTGTGGTTGCTGCAGGCCGCTGTGAGTGAATACTGCGCTGCTTCAGACGCAGTCGGCGTGGCACCCCCAACCTATCTGCAGATCCTGTCAGTAGATCTACTGCTGCAGCAGGAACAGCATTACCAGGCAGTACAGTTGCTGTACAGCCAGCCGAACACTGGCTCTGCCATGCTGGCACAGCATCTGCTGGAAGTGGCTGGTCAAGACACGGCAGCAGCAGCAGCAGCAGCAGGGGTTGGGGCACCTGGCGGGAGTATCCTTGTAGGGGTAGCTGGTGGTGCTGCTGCAGGAGGTTCAGGGTTCAGAGGAGGTGTCTCTGGGAGGTTGGATACGAGCCCTGGATTAGCAATGGCACTAGAACTTGCATTAGATGTCATGGGGAGGCAGGCTGTACCTGAGCTGCGTCCCTTGAACAACAGCAGCAGCAGCAGCAGTGGGTTTGCAGGATCAGCTGCAGTGAGGGCGGCTTCCAGGGCATCTACTGCTGCATACGTCCGGCAACTGCTGGGCCTAGGGCAGGTCCTGCAAGCTGCTAGGGTGACATGTGCTGCTGGGGGAGTTGCTGCAGTACAAGTTCCTGCAAAGGACTTTTTGCAGGTTGCTGCTACTGCTGGTGATGTGGGGGCGTTTGCTGCTGTGTATCGCGTGATGAGGCCACACCTGGTTGGGACGTGGCCTGATTATGAGTCAGCTAGGTCACATTTTTGGGGTGTCACTGCAGTTCAGGGCTGAGTTGCTGCAGTCTGCTGGTGTTGAAGAGTCTATTCACCTAGAGGCCTGTCAGCGGCCAGCTGTGTACATGACTAGCTGTCTGATCTGCAGCAGTTGTTTGACTTCTGTTGTTTTGTCCATTATATGCAAGAAATCGATGGTTTGTATCTGAGGCCTTTTGAGGGTCTACTTGTGTCAGAAGTCATGGTCTGCTTTTCTGTTGCCTGGTGAAAGCAGACCCTACTATCTGCCTACAAGCAGTCCCACAAGAGGTCTCAAATCCTGGCCTTTGATGCCATCGTGCTTTGGGGTTTTCCTGCAACTGGCAGAGGTTCGTCCTTACTGATTGCAAGTACAGGAGTGCCGTACCAGATCCAAATACATTCTTGAAGTGAACCCAGTGTTTGCGACTCTTGAGTTGGCCTGACAGGGCAGTACAAGACATGATGGGTCGTGTCACCTGCAAGCCGGCACTCAATCGCCTGATCATAGTGCAAGGAACGCAAACGAATTGTCATCAAGTAAAGCTTTGCCGGAAGGCAGCATTTTCAATGTCAGGGAACTCGTTTGCTGCTGCTCCCTGATCGCCAAAGTGCTTAGGCGACGGAAATTAGTGCCTTCACAAAGCTACATATGCCCTAATAAGCAGACTTGGTTCTAATGGGGATTGCCGGCAGCAAGGATGAGACGGGAAAGTACGTCCTTGGGGCCAGCAAGATGCCACCTGGCTTCATGGATGCGAAAGGCATTGAGCTGCGCGACAAGCTGGATGCCTGTCTAGAGAAGAACATGTATTACTTTACAATAGGTATGGCGCACCGAAATGCGCAGTGTACGCGGGCTGCGCGAGGCACTCACATTACTGGTGTTTGCTGCTGTTGCAGCTGGCTTGGCGATCACGGTTCCCATATGCATTAAATACAGGGTGAGCAACAGCAGCATTAAGGCCATTATATCAATCTGTATGACACTGTCAAAGCTGCCGCAGCCAAACTGGTCATGGCCAGCAATGGCTTGAGAGCCTGAACAACTGCAGGATGCCGATGTATTTCAGGTGGTAGCACGGTAATACTACAAGGTCATCTGCTGTTGCATGTTTGAGCACAAGCTAAGTTTGAAACACATGATTGCTGGCAAAGATATTATTCGGTTCGCAAATCTGCATGCATCTTTTCTGATGTTTGTTTGGTGTGCTGCAGACTGAGCGGCCCTTCTTCGTAGCAGCTGTTCTGTGTCCAGTAGCAGACATGTACTATGGTAAGCAGCTGAACAGCACCCACAACAGGAAGCAAACAGCAATGCATTGGTTCCAGCAGCAGAGGGCATCCGCACTGTACGTTGGCAGCAGCAGTGTAGTAAGGATGCTCTTATAATCTATTTGCCAAAGATGGCAGCTTGGAGAGAAAAGCACCGTCAGTGGATGTTGTTGATGAGTGACAACAGCATCAACCAACGGTACTTTTCTCTTCCGAGCTGCTATCTTTGACTCACACTGACATGCCCTATCTGAAGGTCATTAGAAATTCTACCCTAGTTGACACCAGCATTAAGTTGTGATATTTGTACCCGCAGCAGTACTACAAGTTCTCTAGCTGCCAAAGCTCTGCTGTTGGGACAGTGTCAGCTGAGAGCACTAGAATGGGCACTAGATTATACATGTTGTCTTGAGGAAGATGGATGGACAGATTAGTGCAATGCACAGCTCATAAACAGCGGCTGCTGGTGGGGTACACGCTGCTGCTGAGAAACCTATGTTGAGTGTTCTGTTCATAGGTACACTGCGTTGCACGGAGGAGAACGAAGCTTTCCGGTTGCATTTTAGACGAATGGAACAGGCATTTCAGCAGCCAGTGAGCCAGAGACAGCAGCAACTAGAGCAGCAACTAGCAGAGCATAGCTGGCGGCCACATGAAGAGGAAGAGGAGCAGCAAGTAGGGCAGAAACAGTGGTGGAAAATATGGTAACTGCAGACACACGTGCATGAGTGTCGAACTACAGCTCGACCTTGTTCCTGCTAGGGAGGGAAGCTGCACATGGGATAAGCAGTACTCGTCTCAAGCACTACACATCATCGTTGGCAGCGGCCTGCATTGATGCGCCTAGTATGCCCTCAAGAACATTGTCAGAAGGAAATCTTCTAGGAGAGCAGAGATACGATGTGCAGCGCCTGCCGGTTGTGGTGTACGGTGATAGTGGTGACTTCCGGTGCCACCTGAGGTCCCCTCTTCATGCACACCCTTCCTTCGCAGAGTAGGGAGATGAATACAGTGGCAGAATCATTAACGACACCCGATCAAATGCCACAGGGGCTGGTTTTAGCTCTGGAAACATGAGGGCCTCGTTGGCACCACGCAAAATTGTCATGTATTAGACGCTGCCACAGGGCAGAAGCGTAGCATTCATTCGTCCCAACCGCATTCACAGTGTATATCTGATGGAGAAAAGGAACTAACTTGTTTATTTCGCTGAGTTCGGTTGTGGGACGACAGTCACGGGACTGCAGAAGAGCCGTATGCTCGTGTCATTGATGGCTGTGACCATAAAGCTTGCTTAGTCCGTGCAGACATGGCGCTGGTGTTGGGCCCGGGCAATGCTCTGGCCCACACACCTCCAGCAGAAGCGGGCTTGCCCAACCCACAGGATGTTCATGTGCTATTGGTTGATGACGAGCAGCTCAGCAGGCTGGTTGTCTGCAACCTCTTGAGGAAATGCGAGTACAAAGGTGAGAAGGCCCATCTTGCTCGTGTGGGCCCACGTGTGTCCAGCAGAGTTGTCATGGTGCAGCGCTGTGGCCTGAATGTCCTTTGCACTTATCCAAACATTAGGTGTATGGGTCTGTCCTGCCGCCTGTGGGCCTTCTCCATGCATTGCGTGGCTGCATCTATTGCAGTCAGTAAGAGTGGTGCATACAGCTCCTCCCGTTTCGTACCCACCTGCATCGCTTGTCCACTTGTCACCTGATCGGAATCTCATCTTCTTGCAGTAACTGTCGTGGAGAGTGGGGCTCAAGCGATTGATGCCTTGCAGCGTAACAAGCCCGGCACTTTTCAGCTGGTATTGACGGTAAGCATCAATCATGAGCTACTTCTGGTGGCCCAAAAAGGCTCAACCTAGTACTGTTGTTGCCGAAGCAGCAACGTGTGACGATTGTTTTGTCTTCACATCAAAGCCACCATCAGCAGCCAAGTCTGCAGGCATCCCACACCTCCATGACCAGCCCAACAGCAGCAGCACAGCAGCAGCACAGCAGCAGCGAACGTGACAGCGGGTGCATCATCAGCCAAGATTGTGCCATTGTACATGCATTGAATCTCCACTGCATATCTCCCGTGACACAATTCTGCTGTATTGCTCACAAACATTCTTCTGGTACACTTACAATATGGGCTTGTATTACTGGTGGATACCCTCGAGGTAGCCTGCAGCAGTAGCAGTAGCAGTGATGCACTTGACATCTGCCACTCTAGTTGAGATTCTGTCAGATATAGAATGAAATTGTTAAATAACAAACAAAGTGAACTGTTTGTATGCAGGATGTTATGATGCCTGAGGTTGATGGTCTGGACATCCTGCGCTATGTGCGCTCATCAGCAGCACTGGCAGAGCTCCCAGTCATAAGTGAGCAACAGCAACTCTCCAACAGCCCAAACAGTACCTGAATGCATGCTCTTCATCATTCTATCACTCATCACCCACTACAGCAGCAACCTTCTTGTGGCAAATTGCAAAGGTCTGACACGAATGGCAACACAGAGTCAGTGGTGCACCACAGCACCGCAACAGCAATTCATGAACGCTTCATCAGCATGTACAGCCCACAGGCAGGATTGCTCATGACCAGTCACCAGCAGCAGGGACGCTCATTGCTGACTCCTACCATCGCTTGCATCTAAAGCCGACAACAGTTGTAAGCAAGCCTCGCTGTCTGCAATAGCAGCAGTGGCAGCAGCAACAGCAATCACAGCATTTCATGCACCAACTTGGTGTTTGTCAATATGCTGCATCTGTTGTGATAAAGACATTCTGTGACACAACCCAACATGATGTCAGTTCATGTGATATGTTCTGATCAGTGTGTCTTATGCGTCAATCGCCTCTGCAGTGATGTCCGCCAATGAGGAGAAGGACGCTGTGTTCGAGGCCATCAAAGGCGGGGCAGAGGAGTACCTGGTGAAGCCAGTCACCAAGAAGGAGCTCCAGAACATCTGGAGATATGTGTGGAAGAGAGTCTCAGCAACTCAACTCAGGCGAGGCCACTCTGAGGTGAGTACTGAGCAGGATTACAGCAGCAGCAGCAGAGGGTGTAGCAGTAGTGCTGCTGCAATTGGATTGGGTGTTAGCCGGTTGGTTGTTGTGTTGCTGCATTTGACTGTTTGTGCATGAGTGCACTTGTATATGAGGGTTCAGATGGTTCTGAATGGCTGATATATGGTCTGTTTGTACTCTGACATGTACTTTTCATGTGCTGCAGAATGACCTGCAAGTCCTGCAGGGCAGCAACGGCAGCCACGGTAGTGATGAACCAGCAGCAGCAGCAGCGGCGGCGCAGTTCATTCCTGGGCCTTCTCAGCAGCGGCAGCAGCAGCAGCATGAGCTGGTGCAGGCAATGCAGCAGCTGCACAGGCAGCAGCAGCAGGTGGTGCAACAACCTGATCCTGTGAACAGCAGTAGACGGACTCAGTCCCAGCAGCAGCAACAGCAGCAACAGCAGCAGCAGCGGACGTCTGGCAGCAGTCCTTTGTTACTGTCACAGTGGTTGCTGCACCCCAAGCGGGTTGCTAATCCCAGGGAGAGCATCTGGCTGTTTTGTGAGATTCTACTGCTGCTGCAGCGTCTGTCAGCAGCGGCATCGGCAGCTACAGCAGGGATACAGTCAGTGAGTGCGTTGATCAGGCCCAGCAAGCTGCTGCTGCACCACAGCGGTAAAGTAAGTCTGGCGGCAGCAGCAGTAGCAGATCCCCAAGAGGACAGATTATACCAGAGTCCTGAAGCAACATCAGCGGGCGGTCAGGACAGCTACAGCCTGGGAGTCCTGCTCTTTGAGCTGCTGAACACAGCACCTGGTGCTGCGGCTGCTGGCAGCAACAATGCAGCAGGTGCTGCCCGATGGGATGCTTTGATTGGCCTGCGGCAACGACGGCTGCCGGCAATGTTTGTCCAGCGATACCCCAAGGAGAGTGCGTTAGTGCTGTCGTTGACGCACCCGGATCCGTCTGCTCGCCCGAGCATCCAGCAGCTGGTCAGTCACGAGTCACTGGCAGCAGCAGTGGCTGTTGTGCAGGACAAGCACCGGCAGCGGCAGCAGCAGGAGCAGCAGCAGCAGCAGCAGCAAACGAAGGATCCGGATGCCCTGGTGTTCTTCTTGCAAACCTGCCAGGGGAAGAAACAGCCAGAAGTTGAGCAGTTGCGTCAGCAGGTGGCTGGGCTAGAAGCCGAGATCGCTGAAGTGACTGCTGCCTTGCAGCAGCTGCAGCAGCAGCAGCAGGGGCTGGCTGTTGGCAGCGGTGCTGCTGCTGCCGTTCTGCCGCAGCAGCAGCAGCAGCAGATGGCTGCAGCTGGATCTGGTACTTTACCAGAGGGTTCTGGTGGTGAGACTGGCAGCCCTTCTCAACAGTCAGTGCAGCACAGGGACAGTAACAGTCCTCTCTCACTAGCAGCAGCAGCAGCAGATGACGATGATCATGATGATCATGATGATGAGATCATGCGGGATGTCAATGATGACGACGGTGATGTTGATGACGACGATGATGAGATGGAAAGGCGGGAGCGAGGGCGCAGTAAACGCCGCCGCATTGCGGCTGACCAGCAGCAGCAGCAGCAAGCAGCTGACCAAGGGCTGGCAGCAGCAGCGCCAGCAGCAGCAGGGACAATGGATGTATCAAACAAGTGGCAGAATGTGTTGGATAAGTTTGCGGTGCTTGAAGCAGTGTACATGAAACGCAAGCAACAGCAGCAGCAGCAGCAGACAGCAGACCTGCAGCAGGTATCAAATGGCAATGCAGCAGTGGCAGCAGCAGCACCAAGTACTGACAGTTGCAACGGCAGGGCCCTCGCAACAGAGTACCTCGATGTGTTTGCAGATCAACTCTGGGCATACAGCCGATACAGCGGCTTTGCAGTGCGCGGCACCGTCCGTGCTGCTGCAGATGTCCTCGGCGGCGGCAACGCCATGGTCAATGCCGCTGCCTTCGACCGTGACGACGAGTTCGTTGCAACTGCTGGCGTCAGCAAGCGCATCCGCATCTTTGAGTACAGCAGTATCACAAGCAGCGCATGTGGAGGAGGGTTCAGTGGAGGAGGTTCAGCAGCCTCTGGCATGGGCGGCTACAACCACAGAGCCGCTGCTGCTGTAGTTGGCAGCAGCGCGAGCGCCGGCGTCGGGGCATTTACTGCTGGCGTTGGCGGTGCCGCTGGCGTTGATGGGATTGTGTATCCAGTGCTCGAGCTCAGCAGCAGAAGCAGGCTGTGCAGCGTTGTGTGGAGCAGTTATGTCAAGGCACATGTGGCGAGCAGTGACGTTGAGGGTGTGGTGCAGCTCTGGGACGCCAACACTGGCAGTGAGGTGGCCCAGTTTGAGGAGCACGCTAAACGGGCGTGGGCAGTGGATTTCAGTCGGCTAGAGCCCACAAAGCTGGTCAGCTGCAGTGATGATGGTACCGTGAAAGTCTGGAGCGTGCACCAGGACTCTTCTGTTGCCACCCTGCAGCTTCACAACAACGTCTGCAGTGTGCAGTTCAGCCCAGAGAACCCACACCTGGTGGCTGCCGGCTGCTCAAATGCAAGGATATACCTGTACGACTTGAGGCAGACCAACCAGGCCTTGGCGTGTGTGCCGGGCCACAACAGGGCGGTCTCATATGTCAGGTGGATGAATGGTAACGAGTTGGTGTCAGCCAGCATTGACAACAGCGTGAAGCTTTGGTCTGTACCTGCACTAGCAGCAGCAGGAACTGTTAGCTGCTCAGCTGCACAAGGCGCATCTGCTGCCGCAGCCGCCAACGTAGCAGCGGCATGCTCAGCAACATATGCCGGCCACACCAACAGCAGGAACTTCATTGGCTTGGCAGTTCTTCCTGGCAGCCCTGGAAACAGCAGCAGCAGCAGCCGGGGCGGGTACATTGCCTGCGGCTCAGAAACCAATGAAGTTTTTGCGTACCACAGTGCGGTGCCAGTGCCCATCACTGCTTACAGCTTCTCAGCAGCGCCGGCAGGACACAGTGTCAGGCGTGGGGCCAGCGGTTTTGCTGATCTAGAAACCCTTGCAGAACTTGAGGGCCCTGGTACTGCATTCGTGTCTTGTGTGACTTGGAATAAAAGGGCTGGCACCCTGGTTGCTGCCAACTCTGCAGGACATATCAAGGTTCTGGAATTGGTGTGAGATGGGATTCTCAGGGCTGACTGCTATTTCAGACGGGACGGATGATCGCATGAGCAATGTTGACCAATTGTTCCTGAGCCGTTCTGTTCGTATATTGCTGCAATATTGCGCATGCATGTGCACGTGGCGATTGATACCTGAGACCAACTAAGACTGACTTGACCGAGGGCCCTGCAGACCACAATAGAACCACAGCAGAGGGAAGGGTGTAGGGTTCTCGGGGTTTTTTTAAAGGGAAGCTCCTTGTTTCTAGCTGCAGCATCACATGGCACGCATGAGTGGCTGGCAGCCGGTGCTGATTCATGACTTGCATGACAGGTGCGGTGGTTCCACTGCATGATGACTGCAGGATGCCTCCTCTACACACAGCATTGAATTAGCCAGTGTCTGCTGAATGTGCTGGCTGGTTTTGCTGCTTACATGTAGCCACTGTACTTAGTGGATGTCCTGGACAGCATTGTAGGGGGACTGTGGCATGGCCGTGTTGTTTGCTGGATGGATCATTAATCATGGGGGATGGGAATGAATAGATGAAGTGGTGAGCTTTGTTGCATGTGACTTTGAGTGCATTACTTGGGCAGGGCTGGTCTGGTGAGCGCTTCTGGATGTATTGCTTTCATGATCTTTATTGATAAATAATCTCATGCGTCATGCAGCGCAGTAGAATTGGCACGGGTGGGGGTGGTATATACTGCTGAGCAAGTCAGCTGTATGGGCATGACAGCTGTTGTGTGCATAGCTTGTTGGGTAGCTTGCATCACTTGTCTTGTTAAAACATGGCCTGCTGCGGTCCTGGGCTGGTGTTTCTCCTATTAGTTGAGCGCAGGCAGTTGCAGATCTGGTTTGAAAGTTTGATCTGCCCTCGGCCCTGCCTAAAACTGGGGTGACGAGTGAGCTTGAGCAAGGATTGTTGGCGGCGACGTATCTCCTGGGAGCAAGATCTAATGGATAGCTGCTGATCTTCAGCAGCTGAGCATGACAGATGTGATGTATTACTGTTGCTCAAAACCTGTTGCATATGGTGTTCCTGCTGTGGATGGTGTCGCCGCCAACCGGCAGTACTACTGCTTGGTATTCCGATCATGTCCGGGGTCATGCTTTCTCATTTTCTCAGGTACTCAATAGGCTACAATGTGGCCATTGCTGAGAGGTGTTTGTAGTTTTTTGACATCCAGTCCCATGCTTGAAGCGTGGTGTGTATTGTGGCAGCACAGCACAGTTGATGCAGCAGATTGTACCGGGTTTTTGACAGCAGTTGTAGCTTTACAGTTTATACCTACAGGTTATGATGAGGGTGACGTGTTGAGTTGAAAAGAAGTTGCAACAGGACCAGGCTAGGTGTATGTTGGTAGGTGTTATGTATGGCTCGCTCTCCACTGCTCTAAAGTATGCATTGTAGTGGCTGTCAGCAAGAATGAGAGAAAGGCCTTACCTACAGTGTGGGCCGTGTGCCAGGAGGGCAACCAGTCACACGCACTGGGCTTGAGTCCTGTGATGTATTATGATCCATCACATAGAGTGATAGAAATATGTCATGCTCCCATTACTGGCAGCACAGCACTTTTACCACCTGGTTGCTTCTTCTGGAAGGTGCATGTTGTTGTGGTGATTATGACCATGATGATGTTGGTGGCTAATTTACACATGCACTGCATCAGCACATGCCACTAGCTGAATTTCAGTGATCAAGCAACACTGCTGTTGAAGGAAGGAAGGGAAGGGAGGGTGGATGCATAATGAACAGTAGTTTTTCTACAATACTGTGGCGCCAGCAATGTTGCTGTCCTGGTCTTGGGTGAAGCTTCTGTTCATTGGAGTTTTCGGCCTGGTTACGTGGCCAATGGGCATCTGCACCATCAGCTTGTCTGCATTTCGGTCGCATCTGTTGTTTGCGACGTGTGAGACACATGTAGCCTACTTGGGCCAGACCAAAACATACATGTTTTATTTATATATATGTGCGTTGTAACATCTGTCCCGGCATCTTCAAGAAAGTTTGGGGCATGTTCTGCCAATATACTGCTGTCATATGGTAATCATCTTCTAAGTCAACAATATCCTCTTTCCAAGACATCATCCACGGGCATCTGAGGCCGCAGCATACTTAATGAGCAACCAGTCTGGGCTACGGTTGCCAGCCATTGGCGGCCTGCATGCACAGCAGCGCCGTCCAGTGGCCAACAGCTAGCCGCCGTAACGCCGGACACACTGCATGTACAATGCTGTGTTTTTGGTATTTAGTTCACGCCATAGGCGCAGAGCAACTACAGACTCTGAAGTTCGCGCCGCAGGAGCTCAAGGGACATCCAGCCTGGATGGCATGGCCAGCGCCATCATCATGGCAGCACCGTCTGACATTAAGGCTCTCAATCGCTTTCTGTTGGTGCATGTATGACTGCGATGACGCTGCTACAATGCTCATATCATCCGAAAAGGCATAGTAGGCCACACCATGCCGTTCAAGGCTTGCACCAGCGGGAGACACCGTGAGATCTGTCTGCAGATAATAGAAAGTGCACCACCATCTGATGGATATCATGCTGATCAGATTGGCAAATGTACGCTACAGATGAAGAAACTCATCGCCACGCATAAGGACTTTGACCGGTGCAAGGCTGATTACTCATCAGGAGCGCTAACGAATAAGCCTAACAAGACATTGTTCTTTGTATAAAGAATAGTCGGTCGCACATTAAGACTCCTGGGCTGCCAGGCACAGAGTTCCGATTGCGAGGGTAGCGTGCGGCTTATTCGTTCGAATGCTGCAGTAAGACTATAATTGATTACACGTCATGCCTCCCTTTTCAGCCATGTTCAAGCGGAGGGAGGATGGCAAGGTGGGCAGTGAACAGACTGGTTGTGAACTCACCAAAGCTCAGCCAAACCCCTTCCTTGATGAGTTGCAACGGTGCTGTAGGTCAAGGACAAGAAGAAGGGTAGAGAAAAGCCGGCTTCGCCCTTGCCAGATGTACCTCCGCCCCCTCAGCTGGGAGATGAATTCGCCATGGTGGGCTGTCAGCAGCAAGTGCAAACAGGCCCCATTACTCACGTGATTGTTATGCAACAGCGCACCACAGACCATTCTGGTAATTCAAACTCTGTAATGTTTACAAACCAAGCAGCATGCTTGCCAGTGAACAAACACCAGCAATTGCCAGCGGCGCTGGTGTGGCTCAAGCCCCACACCTGGCTTTCCCCACACCGTACGTCTAGGTGCGCCATAAAGACGTTTTTGATGCCTCGTATGAGAAACAACTAATCCCTGTTTTTGCATCTAGGCACAGCTGCTTCTAGCAGCTCACCTCCTGTACTGTTCCCTGTCCTGCAGCCAACTCGAGAGGTTGTGCGCCCTTCCAATCAGCTCCAGCTCACAGATACAGAGCTGACTGAAGAAATCGCAAAGATGCTCACAGCAAATAACCCCACAGCACCTCAGAACGTGGCACGCTTCAATATGAAGGAGCGCTGTTACAAATTTGAGCCAATGGTAGAGCAGCTGGTAGTGCACTATGGCAATGACGGGTATCTCCTGCAAAAGGGCTCAGATGAGGCTAGGAAACAAGCGGATGCAGAGAAGGCAGAGGCAGAGGCAGCGGCAAAGTTCACCGCAGAAATTGAGCGGGCATGCAGGGAGAAAGAGGCTGGGCTGGAAGTAGAAGCACCAGATGATAGCAAGCAGCTGCGCAACCAGTTCAACTTCAGTGAGCGAGCTGCTCAGACCTTCAACTACCAACTCAGGGACAGGGCAACCTTCACAGAGCCCCCACCAACTGCGACAGTAGCAGGTGAGCCCAGAGAGATTGACCCTGGCAGCGGGCATAGGCATCCAGAAGCCTTTTAATCGGTTCTGTTGTATACTTACTTGTGTACTGTACTTTCTGGAATAGTTTACTCCATGCCAAGTAGTGCTACTTCCCCATAATACTCCAGCAGCAAGAGCTTCACCAACACCAGGCCTAGATGCCATACACATGATTCTTTCTTCCCAATTACATATGCATCCTGCAGTATCAGTTCCTGTCTACAGCATTTGATGATGCAATGCAACAGCAGACTCTTGGCTGCTTGTGCTGTGCAGGATCCTGCTCAATGTGGGAGATATATGACGAGTACTGCAGGGACTTTGAAAGGCAGCGGCAAGAAGAAGCTTCCAAAGCCAAACCAGGCAGCAAGAAACCAGCACCAGCAACAGCAGGCAGCGCAGCAGGAACAAGCAGTAGCAACACAGCAGCAGCTGGCGCCAGCAGCACAGGCAGTGCAGAGGTTGGGGATTATGAGCAGTGGGCGCAGATTCCTGGTGTGCTTGATGGCTTGCGGATTGTTGACCGCATGGTGAACCAAAATACATTCTCGGATGTCACCATGGACTTCAAGTACTGGGAGGATACGTCTGATCAGTTCAAGTGAGTTCCTGCAGGCCCTGCCATGCAAGTGTGTAGTTCTAAGATGGTACAGCATGTATGAGAGGCAGCACAAAGCACCAGCCAGCACTGACGCTAGGGTGAGGACCCAGCTCAAGTCTTGGCATCGAGCCGCACCCATCTCATTAGACATCCCAGCAGTGTTCTCCATAGCAGCTGCTTGCTGGATAGTCTTTGGGGACAACTGCATCCTCGCTTACTCAGCTGTGCTGCTGTGTGTTTGCTGCTTGAAGCAATTATTGCCGCAGCAGTTGCAGTATGCCCACAGACTGGCTTTCCTTATGTTGGCGGTGTGTGCTTCATAATGATTTTGCAGGCCAGGAGAGGGATCACTGCTGCCGTTGTGGCAGTTCAAATGTGAACGTGGCCGCAAGCACGTGACCTCCATCTGCTGGAACAGCCGCTACAATGATCAGTTTGCAGTCGGCTACGGCAGCTATCACTTCCAGAAGCAGGGGGGTGGTGCTGTCAGCATGTTCAGCTTGAAAAATCCTAGCCATGCAGAGAAGACGATTGCAACAGAGTCAGGTGGGCATGTGCTGGGCACTTGTGCCGTGGACATCAGCAGCTGAGGTGTGGTGCTAGGATACTCCTTCAGCAGTTGTCTGTCCATGTGCACACTGTGACTGGCATCATTGGCAACACTGACATGTACCGTACATCCCATAAAACCCACTCAATTGATGTGGTTCTGAGAACCCTGTCCAATTGATGTGGGAGAGCCCTCAACGTGTGTGTTACTAGTACTGCATCATGTGCATCCTAGCAGCTGCTGAGTTGAACCAGTACTACTGGCAGCGGTAGCCTGGACAACAAAGCAGCAGTCTACTTGGCTCAATACCGCAATCACAATGGGAGGCATCAGCTGTGCACTCCTTGGGTACCAGCTGTGGGTGTGGCAACTTTATCTGCACGCCTACAATGCCATCGTATCATACCCAGGGCCCCATCTTGTTAGTGACATGTCATGGTAGCTATAGTTCATAGTATGACATGCCTCTCTGATTGAAATCAATGCCGCTGCTGCACAGGTGTAATGGCACTGCACTTCCACCCTGAGTTTGCCAACCTGCTGTGTGTTGGGTGCTACGACGGCAGCGTGATGGTGTTTGATGTGCGGTTGAAGACAGAAAAACCCATCTGTCAGTCGTCTGTGAAGACCAAGAAGCACTCAGACCCGGTGTGGCAAGTCTGCTGGCAGGTAAATGATCATGATTTCAATCCATCCCTTCCCTCACACCTTGCCGTTGGTCACTGTACAGTGCATTTGACACAAGGACAAAACACTGCGCCAGCCAGCTGCCAAATCTGGCTCTGTGAGCAAATGGGCAGCTGTTAGCTGCTGTTGATATAGAATGCTCGAAGCATTCACACTCAGGGCCTGAGTGTAAAGGGCTTGCTGATGGACGAGCTCTGTGCCACTGATGTTGCTGTACTTGTATGTGCTGCAGCCAGATGAGCTACAGAAGACACTTGCCTTCGTC
The DNA here is from genome assembly GCA_018290735.1 of Coelastrella sp. MACC-549. Classification (NCBI taxonomy): domain Eukaryota; kingdom Viridiplantae; phylum Chlorophyta; class Chlorophyceae; order Sphaeropleales; family Scenedesmaceae; genus Coelastrella; species Coelastrella sp. MACC-549. The sequence continues at coordinate 53,583 of JABEVS010000269.1, read as the reverse complement.
TCCATCTCAACTGATGGGGATGTGTTGCTCTGGACCCTCACAAAGTGTGAGCTCATACCAGAGCGGCTGATGCGGCTGCAGTCAAAGTCAAAAGACAAAGCAGCGGGTGCAGGTGCTGCGGCTGTGGCTGCGCTGTCTGCAGCCGGTGGACCGCTGACTGCTTCAATGGCTGCGGGGTTGGCTGCCACTGTCACTGCTAATGGTGTCAATGGGACTGCAGCAGCAGCAGGGGCTGCTGGTGGTGGTGAGCCACCTGCACAGCAGCACATTGTGGGAGGCTTGTGCATGGATTTTAGCAAGGTAAGCGGCAACTTGCCAGTCGGACTGGCCACCTGGCAGAGACAACGGCCGCAGCTGCCTACCTGTGTGACCAACAATAGCACTAACATGTTTGCTACCACGACTATCTGTGGGATGTCTAGCAGTGCCAATCCAGGCGGCAGCAGCTGCAAATAGCAGTGCTACTGAGTGCAGAAAGCAGCGTTGGCAAGCTGTGTCCCAACTGTAGGGCCTACACATGATGTATACCAGGCTAGTACTTTCTTGTACTCTCTGCTGGTGCTCATGTCAGACTAAGCATAGCCTTGAAACCTGCTGTGTGGAAGGCTCACAAGCCACAGCATATCGTGGGCTTCAAAACCCTCAGTAACAGTGCATGGGGTTTCTCGTGTGTTGCTGTATGCAGGCAGCCGGCCAAGAAAACACGTATCTAGTTGGAAGTGAAGAGGGATCTATCCACAAGTGCAGCAAGGCATATGGCAGTGACTACCTAGCCAGCTATGTGGGCCATGGCATGCCTGTATACTCGGTCAAGTGGAACTCAATACACCCGGGAATGTTCCTGTCTTGTAGTGCAGATTGGAGCGTGAAGGTGGGTCTTAACCCACACTGTTAGTAATATTCTCAACCGAAATGTGGATTGAGCAAAATCCTCATTGCATGCTGACAGCAAGGGGGCTGGGGGCTTGTCTCTAGACGCTGACGCCAGCCAGAGAACTTGGTAGGCTAGCTGAAGGCAGGTCCGGGGGCACTCCCATAAAGCTAGCTAGCTCAACCACAGCAGGCTCCTGTTGTTGTACACCCTGTGTGTACATATGGAGAGCACTGCATGAGAAAGTGAAACCATAATTTATGCAGGTGTGGGATGCTTCACAGCAGCAGGCGCCCCTGATGAGCTTTGACCTGGGTGCAGCAGTGGGAGACATTGCCTGGGCTCCATACAGCAGCACGGTGTTTGCAGCAGTGACAGATGACGGCAAAGTGCATGTGTTTGACCTGGTGCAGAACAGGCAGCTGCCAATGTGTGCACAGAAGGTAAATGACATCACCAACTCTCTCATCACGTGTCAGTTTCCTTGCAAGTCGCCTGCCATGCCAGAACAGTCTTAAGCTCAAGCTTGTAGGCTCCTGGCACTGCATCCATGCACCTGCATTAGGCCACATATGCTGGTAGATTGCAAACCTTAGACTTGTGATGATACTGCAACACACTGTAAGACGATGTGTTGCGATATCAACAAAATGCAATGTGGTTCTGATTGTGACAGTGTGCCAAGAAGGCAAGGCTTACTCGTGTGGTGTTCAACCCTGTGCACCCGATTGTGCTGGTTGGTGACAGCAAGGGCAATGTCATGGCATTGAAGTTGTCACCGAATCTACGCAGGAGTAGCCAAAAGTGTGAAAAAGGTACAGTCTGTTGGCGCAACACCTCCATACAAGCATGCATTGACCATGGTCTGTGTATGTGCAAGCTTACCCATCACTAAGCTTGCAGTTTTGTCTGCCAGGCTGCTTCCTGCACAAGACCTCGCACTGGGCACACAAATCCCTGGTTGATTCTGTCAACGTTACTGGCTCAGCAATTCCGAGTCGAGCAGCCGCGGCAACTGCAGCCACATCAATTGCACCCGTCAATGCCTAGCACAGGCTGTGCCTAGCAGTGCGAATGCCTAGCATGCTGACTCATTGGTGTCTGCCACTGTGCTGCTGAAGCTTCAGGCACCAAGTTTGAGGAGAGTGAAAGGCAGAAGCTTGACACGGTGATTGAGGTAGCAAAGAAGAGTCAGGCACCAGCCCTGGCAGCAGCGGCGGCGGCAGCTGCAGCAGAAGCAGCAGCGCTTGCAGCGCTGATGCAAACTGGGATTGAGCAGTGAAAGAGCGACTTGGAGTGTTGTTGTTTTCCCCCATGAGCGACTATGCTGGCTCCTCCGGGGTGCCCCTCTGGGGCCCAGTTGTATGGTGTGGTATGGTATGTTGTTCTTGCAGCAACCTGCAATAGATCATCTATGCAACCAGGCAGGTGTGCTAAACCATCAACAGCATGATGCCACACGCCGCAGCAGTGATCGCTGTGATCAATCAGTGATGCGTGCTGCAGCTTGGCAGGTAAAATGGCCTTGACAGGCCTGACATCTTTATCATGGCATGGCTGTGGTTTAGGTGCAGCAGGCTCAAGTGTACTAGCACAGCCCGTCTTTCAACTCAGCAAGTCAATCGGTGGCCAAAATGGTTGCAGCACACCTGAGCGCTGGCAGCCTGCCTGCTGGCGGCACTGCCTGCATAGCATGCAGCCCGACTAGGCTACGAGGTTGAGGTTTGTTGGGGGTTATTACTTGTACTGCCTCCCCCCCCCCCCCCGTGCGTTCTGTGCCGTGGCGACCTCTATCTGGCTCTCGCCGCGTTGCCCTTTGTTCGGTCTCTCGATGCGGCTTCACTGCACCATGCACCGT
>JABEVS010000269.1:35398-50844 GCA_018290735.1 Coelastrella sp. MACC-549 | reverse complement strand
ATGGCGTGGCTTTTTACTTAAAGGGAGAAAAATCTTAAAAGCATCGATTCCGTCGGTGGACCTCTTGGTGTACAAGCTTTCCAAGCCTTGATTTGGGGGTTTTTATGGTTGCCTCTTTTGGGATTTTAATGCCAGGCTGAGGTTTGTTGGGGTTTCCTACTTGCCCTGCCCCCCCCCCCCCCGAGTGGGATTTTGTGCCGTGACGGCACTTTTGCCGCTGAAGGTGGCTAAATCTTGGTGTGCCAGTGTGGCTGATCCACCATGTACTTCTCTCAAGGGCCTTTCGGCCGGAAAGGGTAACTTCCTTCTTTCCTTCCTTCCTGAGGCTACGAGTCATACTATGATGGCAGTGCCAGTGTAAGCATGCACATCCGCCTGGCCATGGTCCGATAGTGACTCAAGTTCATTCAAGCTGATTCATTGGGTAACCTTGAGGCTCAGGCGATGGCAGAATTGCTACTAGCTAGTGCTATAGCCGGGCTGCAATCAAACTGTGCCAGGAAGGAAGACTATTCGGAATAGTAACCAGATAGGGCTGAAAAGTGCCGGCTGTCACAGCTCCCCCCTTTCCCTCACAGCAGGAAGGTAATGCACAAATATCGTATGGCCCATATATGGTATGTACATGCCATATGCAGCATATGCTCAAGCTCAAGCTTGCAGTTGGCCTCAGGAAGAAGTTGGCCCCCACACTGGCAGGGAGCCCGTACCACAGGTGCCCCAGGCCTGTGCCACGTTAACTGCTGACCTTCACTTGCAGGTTTCATAACTCCATTGCATCCTCATACTTCCTATCTACATCCTCATCATCTGCATCAGCCCCATACTCATCACTGCCTAGGGCATCATCACCACCACCGTCACCATCCTGACTCCCAGACTCAGCTGCTTCATCTTCTCCATCATCACTGCTGCCACCCTCTGCATCGCTGCCACTCATGTCACCCTAAACAGCAGCAGCAGCAGCAGCAGCAGCAGCAGCAGCACAACACACTGGTAGATATATTGTTCTGATCTACAGACCAGTGAGTCCACATGGAGAGCAATGCTTTCGGTGCACAAAAGCAGGAGGCTTTTTCCACAGCATGTGAGTGTCAATAGGAGCCTGACAGCTCATTGGTGTGAGCTGGTTGGTAACGAGTGACACACCCAGTACGGCTACTCTAGGTTGATCATACTAGTTGATCTGCTACTGAACACAGCAGAACAACACTCTCGCAACCAGAGGAGAACCCCAACTTCACCATGTACAGGGACATAGGAATGATGAAGTGAAACCTTGTTATGCCAACAATACATGCTGCGGAGTAATGTGACATTTGCATCTTGGCAACAGATACACATATTCATATAAGACAAATGGAATCAATTATTTATCATTATCATATATATGAGACAGTGCCATAGTAACATCAACATACCCCACAGGCATCTGATGAATCCCTCAAACGTGGCTGTCTCACCTCTGATGATGAAGCTTCTTGCAGCCCCTCAGCATCATTTGCCTCATCAAAATCAAAGTCACTCTCCTCTCCCTCACCACCAGCAGCAGCAGCAGCAGCACGGGCCTCTTTCAACCTTTTCTGATCGGCTTTGGCCTTCTTAGGGTTCAGCTGGCCCAGCTCGTTGTAGAGCCCTGCGTTCTGGCCCTGAGCTTTGCTGCTCTGGCGGTTGGATGTGCCGGGGGCGCCATAGTCATTGTCATCATCCATAGCATCAATGCCAGCAGCAGCGCCTGCAGTTTGAATTGTGCAAGGAAACTCAGACTTAATTGCTTTCATGACCCGTTTCCTTTCGACCTCCTCTTTGGTTTCTAAAAAACCCTAAAACACAAACTTCATCCTTTTCCTTGGAATAACCTCAAGGAACGACTCAGCAACATAATGACTGCACAGCATATGCGGCTGAGACACAACGAATACAATGTACCTACCTTGATATTCAGATCTGATTGATGCTGAAAACATCTCTAACTGAACTGCCTCTACCCACCTCCAGCATTAGCTATACATCAATGTTCATACGCTTTATGTGATGTTATATTGAGGAAAAACAAGTGCATGTTGTCTTCAAAACCTGCGTACTGCTGAGGTGGCCCTGGTAACCACCGCATACTAGGGCCGCCTCAGCAGTACGCAGGTTCTCAACACAACATGCAATTGGTTTGCTTGATCTTGATTACTTTTTATGCGCAGACACTACTCAATATAAACATATACTGCTCAATTCAACCTACCTGACACTCCATCATGCGGCAATTCTTCTGCTTCCATTTCCTCCAGCTGCACCGCCACATCACCTGCTGACAGGGCCTCAAAGAAGCTGCCGGCATCCAGAGTGGGTAGATGATCCAGCACTGCCTTGCCCTCCCCAGCAAACACCCTACACCAACAGCAGTTGGCAGCAGTGGAGCAGGTGGGGATGTGTGGAGCAGGTGGGGATTTTGCTTTCCTATCAGTTTTTCTATCAGAAGAAGCTTCACGAGTGTGACAGTGCAGTTGGGAAGGTGGTTTCTGACAGCTCCTGGGCTCAGTGCTGACTACTCCGGCATGCTACTAGTAGTTTCATTGTGCAACACACACAAGGTGGTTGGTAGAGCCTGGTGGCTGATGGTTAATGCTCAGAGGTGTGTGATTACATAATTAATGGTGCTGATACGCCAAATGGATATTGACGACCAACGCAGCAGCCCGCAGCAGCCAACATGTAGGTAGTGTGGTAAGCTTATAGTGCAAATTACTAGTAGGTGAAATGGTGAACTTATTTTGCACAGCCTTACTTGTCTGCATCAAATTCTGCTGCCCAGCTGCTGACCACCTCTGCTGTATCATACTGCTGGTTGGCCCGCTGCTTTGGAGGGAGGGTGTAGTAGGGGATTCGCCCGTCATTCCAGTCTTGCAGGACAATGCGGGCAGCAGCCTGCAGGAAATAACATAACACAACGTGTCATAACATCATATAAATATGGCAGAGCCGAACAGCAGAGAAAACTTTGCAAAATCAAGAAATGTACCTATATTGCACTGTGCTTATTTCACTTGTTGTGTATTACTGTGACATAGGCAGGAACAGCAGCTCAATCAGCACAGCACGGAGATAATTGTAAATGTACCGGTAAAATGCTGAGCAGACATTGTACATGCCAGCAGAAAGCGCTTCCCGCCTTAGCAACATACCTCAGTGTTCACAATCCCGCCCTTTTTCAGCTTCCCTCGTGCACTGGCGATCAGCTGCAGAAACTGGTCCACACCAGCAAACGTTCCAATTTTGTACACTTCCATCAGCTGCTTGGCCGGTACACGCTTCAGAATCTCACTGACGGGTGTTACTGGATCCTCCAAGCGCTCAATCTTGATGGCGTTGCGGAGTGCTGCTGCTGCTGCTCCCTCACCAGAGGTGAACACGATACCTGATGAGAGATGGCACAGCAGTCAACAGCACAACGGACAATGAAAGCACAGAGGGGATGAAGGCACAACAGTCAACAGTGCTGTGGCAGGGGCCAAGTGTGCTTCTGTGCAGTGCAGTCCCAATCAGGTCTGCAGTTTGTGGACGATGCTCATGAGACGCTGCTGCTGCTGCTTCGGCAAAGCTTGCAAACCCATTGTGTGACCTCTGTGATTAAAGGTTTGCCTAATTGTGTATGTAGATACAGATACACATGCTACGACGTTGAGGAGCAGTTCAATTTTAATCCGTGCAGGCCCAACAGACCATCATACTGCTGCTGCCGCCCCTGCTGCTGGCCCTGCCAGCCCTACTGCTGCTGCTGCTGCAGATCAGGCTCTGATGCTGTCCAGAAGCACCAGCATCTGATGCTGTCCAGTTCTGGCCAACAGCTGGAGCAAAAAAGCAAAACACTGTGCACGACAAGATCCTCTGATGATGATATTAAGACTTTGTAACAAAAACCATGTTATGTCATATAACTGCTCACCTGGTGAGTCTAACAGGCGTATGTGTTTGTCCAGATGAATCTCCTGGATCCCCTTTGTCACACCAGGAGTACTGCCCACCTGGGCAACCCTGGACCGCTTCAAACTGTTGATCAAACTAGATTTGCCAACATTAGGTAACCCAACCACACCCACTGTGATGCTGCCCTTGCCTCCCATTGTGTTTCGAGCATAGTTTTTCAGCAGCTGCAGCAGTGTGTCTGCACCTAAACAGCCAGAGCCAGCAGCAAAGGAGCCGCCATCCCCTGCTGCTGCTGCTGCTGTTGACTTCTTGCCCTTGCCGCCGCCGCTGCTGCTGCTTTTTCGTGACAGGCCGTCTGCTTGCTGCTGTGTGCTGGCTTTGAATGCCACTGCTGGCAGCTCCTGTCTGTAGAACTTCAGCCAAGCTTCTCCAACCTCCCTAGGAACTAGATCTGCAGGACAACAACAGACATAACAAAAATTTTCTTATTTTAGTGTAATTTTGACAACAGATGGAAGCACAAAATCACTTAGGTGGCTAATTGTGTTTCTTTTGTGTGCAAGCATCAGTAAATTAGTAAACTACTACTACTAATAATAATTAGTACTTTGCAGCCATAGCATTTACTGCCATCGGCTCCGCGCCTCAACTCTGCCCAGTGAATTCAATCCACTTTCGGACAAGGCGGAGTGCATGATTGTCCGATCTCAGTTGTAGTAAACTACTGTGTGGTGGATCAACCCAATTCAAGCAGAATGTAGCAGCAATGTATCCCCAACCCATTGCCATTGACATAGAAAAAATCATTCATGTGAATCAAGACAGAAACATTTGAAGGAAAGGCAGATTGTAATCATTTGCATGCCAGTTTTTAGACGGCAGGCGGCATACATCACTGAACATCACATACTAAGCACGATATGAATTCAAACATTGTTTAGTACGATATTCCAATATGATGTCTCTGTTTCTTCACATGTTTAGGACCATCAACATTAGGCAATCGGGGCTGCTGACGTACACTTACCCATCTTGTTAAGCAGCAGTATGATGCGTTTGTTGGGATCTAAGCTGCGAACATATCTCTCAACATCAGGACACCTGCAGCCGGCAGGATCTCGGGCATCCAACACCTGAAAAAGATTGCAAAGCCAGCAGCCGCAAACAACAGATGTCAGCATGGCATCACTGCTCATGTTGGCCCTGGATGGGGAAGCCGTTTGAGGTTGGTGACAACTTAACCTGCAAGGTTTGCAGTTTTCTCAGAATTCCTGGCAACCTGATATACAATGACACTGTTTGAGTTCACACACACACAGACATTGTCATGTTCCTGATAAAGGGCTTTTTGCACTGTGAGGAAGTTCCATTCGTCAAAGTGCAAAAAGCCTCTTAGTGGGAAAAGATCTGGCGAAACAACTTGTGGAAGGTACTGAAATATTCTGAATCCCACTGAATCTTCAGGTGATCTGAGTAAAGCACAATGCTCGGCTGCCGAGACAATGAGTTTGCTTTGGCATCCTACTCCATTGCAGGGTAGGTACCGGGTTAGCTGCACCCGCTGTTACCTCTGCTGCTGCTGCTGCTACCGCGTTATATGACGCTTAGCAGCAACGCTGCTGTGGCAGGTCTTAGTTCCTAAATAGATGAGCAATGTTCCTGGTCCTCGTGCTACTCAATTCACCTGAATGACTACGTCACTGGCCTCAACAACTCGCCTAAATTCCTTGTAGAAAGCTCGTCGTGAGTTGTCTGCACAACAAGCAACCAAACATATCATCCAACAGAACGTACTATTATTTAACGGCCTCAAAAACAAAATTGAATGGACTGACTAGAGCTGGGCTGCTGCTGATATTGCAGAGAGAAACTGCATTTAGAGTGATATGAATTGCACGTGGATGCTTCCACTGTCTTTGAACATAACCTCCACAACAGAATGGTACGAAGGAATACCAGACGCGCAAAGGCATGGATAATCTCGATACATGTGCATGTTACATAGATGTTGGTGCTGATATTCGAAGATTAGTGCCTGTGTAACTTCCCATCCCCGGAGATCAGCACCATCAGGGTTTAATCTGGCCCCTGCTTGAAACCATGGCAGCACTAAACCGCTGCCACAGCTCTTCACTTCAGGGCTGATGGTACGATTTTACACATGCCATGTTGCAGCATCTCCTTCGGAAAAATGGTAATAGAAAAGCACAATTGTCTGAACAAAAATAAAGTAATGATAACAAAGCAACAAGGTATGAGGGCCTTGCAGGAGTTTCTGGATGCGACAACAGGAAACAAGGCAGCCCAACCTGACAGCACTGACCTGCATCACCCTGTTTGCTGCCATCTGCTGTCAGTTTAGCTCTCTTCCGTGCTTCATAATCGTCCTGCTTGTCGTTTGCTGCTGCTTGCAAAGCTGCTAGCTGCTGCAGGTCCCCATGCTCTGCATCCATAGCTGCTGCTGCTGCTGCTGATCTGTCCTGCGGGTGCAGTATATGAACACAAATCAGGAAAGACTGATGGACAGGAGCAGTGCGCTTGCAGCAATAGCAAAGCCAGCAGCAACGGCAGCTGGTGCTGCTGTCATATATATAGCAGCTACTCCTGTCTGGCCAGCTGCTGAGACACCAGGTGCTGCGTATCAGATGTTTTGTTTATACAAAACTAGTTGTCCATGATGCTTCAGGGCTTTGGAAACTCATTCAACCTATCCACGCTGCCAATGCCTTGTACCTCTCGAGCTCGTTTTCGCTCATCCCTTTTTGCTTTTTCCTGCATGAGGATCTGCTGCCTTTTCCAAGCCATCTCCTTGAGCAGTTCCTCCTTGAATGGCCACTGGCTAGGAATCCCTGGATCTTTGGGCTCTTTTGGCTTCTTCCCGCTCTTCTTGAGCTCTCTGCGTTTCTTTTTATGATGTTCTTTGACCTTTTTTATTACCTGGGGAACATGGAGACAAGATGCAGGCTTCAGGTAGCTGTGCAGTGATCAGCAGGTTTCGCTGCAGTCAAACCTGCATGATGCACACACTGCTGAAGGGCGGTGCATGACGCAGTATGGACAGGACTGAGTCGACTGCGGCGGTGCTGACAGCCCTGTGAGACTTGATTTGCTGCTGCTGTGCTGCCCCAGCACTGCGCACCTTGTACTTTTGTTTCAGCGTCAGACGCTTGGACTTGGACTTCTTACTACGTTTGGGCATGTTTTGAATGCGTGAACGGAAGCTTTTACAGGCTTATACTGACGGTGCAGGCGACTCGCGGCCGTCAATGCCGTATGCCTGCTCTGTGCGAGCTACTTGGTCGCATGCGAAAGTCCTGTGACATTTCCTGTCGCATCCTGCGCCTACCAACGATGCCTAAGCTGTTCTAGGCATACAGTGCGTCCTTATGGCTACACTAAAACGCACAGACCTGTTACATTCTTGAATTACAGCAAGTGGTGTTCGCTATCGGGTCTGGATTTGCTGATCACGTCAGCACTGATGCTTTGCTGATATGTGATGCAACAAGCTGCTTCCTGTGTGCGTCTTTCAATTATCCCTTGGCTTGCGAGCCTCTAGCTAAGCACATAATGCAGGACCGCTCCTATCAAGCAAGCAATTGTGTACTGTATATTCATTGAATACATTTAAAAGATTGAAGAGGGAAAAAGAAGCGTCGTTGGTGCTGGATGAATCCTGTGTTACGCGGGCCTGCCCTGGCCATGTAGGCAGCGCAGTTTTCTCACCGCCCCAACAGCCCGGGAATGGACTTTTCAGAGTCGTATCGGGCTTCGCTGCTGCCGAGTTACTCTCCAGACGGCCGGTACATAGCTGCAGCAGTAGAATACAGACTAGTGATCAGAGCAGTTGACAGCTTGCAAGTGGTGCAGATCTATTCGTGCTTGGACAAGATTAATCGGATAGAATGGTCAGCGAACGGCAAATATGTTGTCTGCGGGTTGTATGCTCGAGGTATTGTGCAGGTCTGGTCAGTTGATGATCCAGAATGGACCTGCAAGATTGATGAAGGACCAGCAGGCATAAAGCACGTGCTTTGGACACCAGATGGCCTATCGCTACTGCTTGTGGCTGACTTCTGTGTCCGCATGACTATTTGGTCGCTACTGGACCGCAAGTGCACCTATCTACCTGGCCCAAAGTATTCTGGCAAGGGCATTGCATTCTCACCTAGAGCAGACCTGCTGGCAGTCCTAGAGGTGAGTTCAGTGGCACATAAACCATGAAACCCACGCTTAGTCTGTTGATCCTGCTGACCAAGCTGAATAATTGTGTGTATGTGCCAGGTAGCCAGCTGTAGCATTAGCAGCCTTGCCTGCACAAGCGTTCTTGCAGCTGCAGCCACACATCCATCAGCATGCAGCATACGCACAAACATCACCATCGCATAATACTAGAGCTATAACGCTGCACATGACCATTACACCTCCTTCATCACCCAATAACCGCTGTCATCCTCATTGCAGCCCCATCAACTGCTGAGACTTGGTGCAGCACAGTGCCCTCAACAACCATGGTTCAGTAAACCTGTTGGTACGGTCACGTACCCCTGCTCAGCCTGCTGCTGCTGATCATCATCACGTTGCACCTCCCTTCCTGCCACGCAGCGCAAAGACTGCAAGGACCGTCTAGCCATCTACAGCACCAGCAGCTGGGAACTTCAATCCAGGACGCAGCTTACCTCTATGGATGCCTCTGACCTCTCCTGGAGTCCAGATAGCAGTAAAGTGGCAGTTTGGGACAGCCCCCTTTGCTACAAGGTGCTGGTGCATACAGCAGATGGCAGCAGTGTTGGCAGCTACAGTGCTTACGATGATGGATTAGGGATCAGAGGAGTGCAGTGGTCCCCTGGGGGCGACCTCCTGGCAGTTGGGAGTTATGACCAGGTATTGTCCTCAAGTAGGCAGAAATCTACACAGGGCCAAGGGCATGCTTATTAAATGTCAACAGCACAACCTTAAGCATGACAGGGGTCTCTATTTTGGCCAGGATGATGTCTTCGTCCACTGCTACTGCTGCTACTGCCACTTTTTCTGCCTAATGGCTTGAAATCAGTTCACAACGTCTTATTGACAACACCTGGCAGCCGCTGCTTAGCCTCACTCCCAGTGGAAGCGCCGCTGCTCTTCCTGCTGCTGCTGCTGCTGACTGTGATTGTACTATTCAGGTCGTTCGTGTGTTGAACAATGTCACTTGGCAGCCACTGCTGGAGTGCCACCATGGCAGCCCTGTTGATGATCCAGCAGAAGTGGCAGTGTACCAAGAAGTTGAGGAGCCACGGGGGGTGCTAGCACCAGTACAGGTCAGCAGCTGAGCTGCCACTCCGCCAGCACACACCAGCAATCAACACTGGCGGCAGCAATGATCATAAAGCTGAATTCTACACAGTCCTGATGCAGCAAATGGCATAGTTTTCTGCATCTGCAGATGTGGTTCACTACTACTTGATACCACTTCCAAATGTACTATACCTCTGCACAATCTCTTAGGCCAGCATGCTTTATGAGTTGAAGTTGCCTCAAGGTGCCTGCGCAGGCACAGCTCAGCAACACAAATACTGCCCATGTCTACAGCGGGACATGCACACATACAGCAGGGTGCATGGTACTGCAGGGCAGATCAAGATGTGGTTGTCATACTGTGTATGCCTGCTATGAGAAGGCAGAGTTTGTTACAAGCACGCATATGTATTGTTATCGTTTCTGTTACTTGTTCAGGTCCAGCAGCAGCAGCAAGCAATGAAGAGAGACACGCGGGCCAGGTACCTGGTCTGTCCACTCCCAGTTGAGGTCACCAGCATAACACCTCCCACAAACAAAGCCAACCCCAAATTAGGCATCAGCATGCTGGCCTGGAGTCCTGACAGCCAGCTGCTAGCAACAGTAAACGAGAACATGCCGCATGCAGTGTGGGTCTGGGATGTTGGTGCTGCTGCCTTGACAGCTGTGCTGCTGCACATCAGCAGTGTGCGTGGCCTGGCCTGGGGCCCCAATGGTGAGCTTGCGAGTGTGTGTGCAAGAGGGAGGGGGGAGGGGGAGAGCATTTCAGGAAAGAAAGCTATTTTGTAGCAGATAAGCGTGGTGATGCCAGTGGCAATGTGTTGACCGGATTCCAGCAGACCTTGATGGTTGTTCTTGGGTCACTGTTGCTTGTTGGTGTTTGAGGCCCATGTTTGTGGATGAGCTATCCTGGCACTTGCGCTTCAGAGCTGATTTCATTGCCCTGCTGTGCCTGATCTCCTGAGCATGTCCAGCACCAAATTTGTTGCAATATCACATTCCTTCATTCTTCACGGCCTTGTAGTGTGAGAGTGCAGTGAACACCCAAGTTTTTTCATATTGGGTGATGACATTCACAACATGGTTCAACTATGTACCAGGACCACATCCGCTGCTGCTCACTGCCTGCCCCGTTCTGCTGCTGTCGCTGCTGCAACAATCTGATGCAGGTGGCTACCTAACGATCACCACCTCCAACTCCCGTGTGTATGTGTGGACTGCAGAGGGGGCCAGCATTGTTCACATTCCCCTCTCAGGCTTCAATGCAGCACAGCTCAGCTGGGCTCCTGATGGGACCAACTTTGCCTTGATGGACCAGGAGGCGTTCTGTTGTGCATACGTCACCAGCTAGGTGTATGTAGAAGGATTGAGCATACGTTACCAGCTAGGTGTATGTAGAAGGATTTTCGACATTACACCATCATGGCGGGTTCCATCTTGAAGTGCGCATAAGGCACGGATGTTCCTCGGACTGCAACAGCAGTTGGGACGTCTCGTTCCCATCCACTCGTCGGTGGCAGGCCTGGATAGGATTGATTTGGAGCGCCTGAGGTTGCATGACAGCATTTGAAGGGCTCTATCAACTTCGCTGCTGGCCAGACATGTTCCAAGTTCGCAGATCGTCCGCTACAACCCACTCAACGACTCATAAACAGCCTTGCAGGCCACGAACGCCCGTGTGCAAGAGTATGTATAGCATTGTTGCTGACATGAGCAGTAGCCAAGTGCGTACAGTGTCTTTCAAGAACCAAAAAGGGCAAAAGCTAGTAGGAACACTGACTGTAGCTGATCACAAAGATCAGGGCGCCAAGCAGAAGTGCGTGATACTGTGTCACGGATATGCAAGCCATAAAGATGGCTTCCAGCTTCCAGCACTGGCAGCCGCTCTAGCCGCAGCAGGTGAGCGCATATTTGCGATGCTGCATGGCAAACAGCATGCTGGCAGTTGCTTACCTGCAAGCCATAAGCACTAAAGCATGCTGCATAAAAAGCAGTAGCCTGTGCTGAGCAGGCTATAGACACTTCAGCAGTGAATTCATAGTGCAGCAGAGTGCTGGGCCTCAGCAAGGGGCCTTCATGGCCCCACCCTGCAGCACCGTACAGCAGGTGCTGTAGCGGCTACAGCACCTGTTGCCTGCCAACCACTAGTGGTCCAGGGCTAGGCTGGCTTTAAACTACAACCACTGCCTCTGAAGTTGCATGCAAACTCCAGCACGAGCAGTTGGCTGCTTTCACCACAGCCATCGTTGACTTCTTGAGCAGGCTGCTGATACTGCTAGCACTCCACCACCTCAAGCGCTGCAACAGCTCCATCATGTGCTGTTGCCATCGCCCCTTCTGCTTCTTGTCATTCATCAGGTTTCAACAGCTTGCGGTTCGATTTCAGTGGCAACGGTGACAGTGAGGGCTTGTTCAGGCTCAGCGGATACAGAGCAGAAGCGCATGAGATCCACGATGCAAAGCAGTACCTGGAACAGGAGGAACGGCAGCAGGTTGTTGCCTTGCTGGGTATGTTCACACTATGTGAAAATGAAGCAGGCTGCTTCTCTTGCCTGCAATTGTTGGTTTCATCAGCAAGGCTGCCGCTGCAACGGTTGCTGACATCACAGTGTTGACTTACAGCAGCAGCTGCAGACTGCAGAACTGTCCAAGCGTCAGTGAAAACGAAGTTGTTGTAAACACGAAGTTATTGTGAAAACGAAGTTATTGCAGAATGTTTGTGGGATTCTGTGTCCAAACACTGGTACAGCTCACGCCAACAATTAACCACTCTCAGCAGCAGAGTTACTTGTACTTTGAGCCAGACCAGCAGAATGTGCTCAAAGCTGTTCCATCGGAACCACACAACATACTTCTGGCCAGTGGCACAGAATGCAGAGTCTTTGATTCGCAGCCTGGTAGAGAGTCCCAGCTAGTGGAGATTAAGGGTTGGGATAAGATGTCACATTGCTGACAGATCACAAGTTATGTGCGCCTTCAGCTCATAACTTTTGCTGCTGTTGCTGCTGTTTAGGGCACTCCAAAGCTGGTGGTGATGTCATTATATATGCAGCTACCTATGATGACATTCCCCTGGTGATCAATGTGTCTGGCCGCTTTTGGATGGAAGACGGGCTCAAACAGCGTTTTGGGAACGATATTTTTGACAGAGTGCAGCAGGGCCCAGTTGAGCTCACAGCTACAAGGGATGATGGCTACAGTTTTAAGTGGAACCTTACACAAGAAGTAAGCACAAGAAGTGAACGAACCCCAAACACTTGCAGCGGAAGCTCTTCACAGTGACTGTATAACTACCAGTGGTCAATTATTTCCTGCTCCGTCACATGTTGTACCACAGACAGCTGGCTTACGGTTAACACTGCTGCAATAGAGGCGTAATGCACTATATCACAGTGCTCATATAAGTGATCAATAACAACAACTGCTGCTGCTGCTGCAATGGTACTGGCCTGTTGGCAGGACCTGCAAGAGCGTTTGAGTCTTGATATGGCAGCTTTCTCGTCAGCAATAAAACAGTCAAAAGTCCTCAACATACATGGCGCAGCAGACAGCACCATATCTGTAGAGGATGCCAAACAGTTTGCTGCACACATAGACGGCAGCGAGCTCGTCATAGTGCCGGATGCAGACCACAACTTCAGGGTGGGTGAGACAGCGCGGCCAATGATTGACGCAGTAGTGCAATTTGTCAAGGAAAACAGTGAAGTATCAGCTTAAGACAGGACGGTGATCTGGCACGGCTACCTGCTGTTGTACATGTGGCGTGAGCCGTCTACGTTGGTTACATAGGTCAATTGTAGGTGGCTTGGCATGCTAGATAGCATTTTCTTACAAACAGAGAAAGCGACTGATGCTGGTGCATGCTAGGCCATTGCAGTAGTGGCCGCCACCGGGTTGCCATGGCTGCAGTGGACCATGATGTGTGGGACAGCAGGTGCGAGCACTTGCATACAGCCCCAGAACTGTTATGTTATGAACTTCAGCTTGAAGCCCAGACCTAGGCATTTACTAGGCTGAATGCAGGAATGCATGCAGCCAGGGCTGCTACTGGGCACAGAAATGTGCACAGTACTGACTACAATCCAGCCTGAGGTACTCAGGCATGAATAAACGACTAGTTGCATATACATGTAATCTCTGCAAGTGCCTGGCATGCTTTGCACTGCAGGTACATGGCCAAATAATTTGTAAATAGGTCCGGAAGTTGAGCGGTCAACAGCAGTACCTGTTCAACTACCAGGAGGGAGTTGAACAGACGTGACTGATGTGGCGCACCTGTTGGACGGTGGCTAGGCGGCGCCCAGTCGAATTCCGCGAAAAAATACATACAAGTCACTTGCTGAGTACTACCCACCACCTGGATATGCAATATATACCTGGGCTTCCGGCGTCCGGCGGGACGGTAAACACGTGGTCTACTGGTTATGATGGTCGACTTAAAAAGGTGTCTGAAAAGGGCACGAGTTCGAATCTGAACCGGGGCGGATTTCTCAGTTCTCTGGGCGCCCTTACCAACGTCCCATCGCGTTGGGAGTGATCGATAGTTGGGCTAAATTATACTTGCCCCAGCCGTGTGGCGGTGTCACCACTGAGTATCTGCCCGTCAACACGCTTCAAGGGGTTTCCAGTGGTTTACCCTTGTCGTAAAAGAGGATGGTAATAATTGATTAAGAATCCGCCTGCGAAACACCGGGCGCGAGGCCGATGGCAGTAAATGCTATGGCTGATGGTATCAATTATTATTATTATTATATACCTGGGCTTCCAAGGTGAAAGGCTACCTCCTGGTAACTCATCAGCAAAGCTTCCCTGACGGCTACTTGATTATGTCAAGTGGTAGCCAGAAGACCTACGCTTAGTCGTCTTGGCACGAGATAAGCTTGGCAGGTGAGTCGATTCATGTTCTCTAGCGTTGTGTTCACTACTGCCACAACACTGTCTTCTGCACCTAGCTACGTGAGTGGCATGTTGAAGTCGAGATAGAAGTTCTGATTCTAAGCATTAGTATCGCACACCTGTGTCAGGGGCAGCACATCATTCCGCTCAGGGATTCCCGCATAAACAAACCACCAGTTGGATGCATGTGGTTGGATGGCAGGCGTAATGCTGGGCTTGCAGAGTGTGGCATCACCTGCATAGGCGATGAGCCACAGCATAAGGCGCTTGTTTCCGCAGAAATACAGCTGTATAAGTCATATGATACTATCCCGCCCTGTTTCACAAACAGAATAGCAAACTACGACAGCTGGTGCGGCTCCACAAGTGATCAATAGAACTGCGAACCAAACGAGTGGCTGCCATTGGTCGCCCATCGTCGCCGATGGGCCACCAGGTCGACGTGCTGTGTTGTGGGAGGAAAGTGTTACATGGAAGCTCGATGGACGTGCTGTGTTGTGCTGATTGATTTAGCCTTTATTAGGTGACCCTGGCACAACTCTTTCCTTTTCTACGCGGTGTCTTTGATGACTGAGCTGCATACCATGGCCTTCGCACGTGCAGACAGCTCCGCGTCGTAAGGTGGGCCACTTAGGCCACCTGCCATATTATTTCTGCACAATCATGTATGCTGATTATAATAAAGCATTTACACGGCTGTTATAGGCGTTGGCAACCGACTGCTTGCAGCCTGTTGATACCTCTTAACCTTGCCTTCGTGTTCATTGCGGGAGCGCAGGTTGAGCGCCTCGCGAACGTATCTATGGGTCATCAAGACATGCAGGATGCCTTTCTGCGTCTGTTAGGTGAGCTGCACGTCACCTTGCCGTGTCAAGATGCTTACACACAGGAAAAACTTCAGACCACCGTTCAACGTGTACGGCTGAGCTGCGTGCCCTTAAAACCGGGATATTTTGTGTGACATTCAGTCACAATCAGCCCAACACTTATACAACGGCCTACTGTGTGAACAACTGCAGCCCCTTGTCCAGAACCAATTTCTCCAAATCTTTCAATGTGTGCTGGCCAGCTAGGAGGTCATCCTGCATTCAAAAGGCTCACGGTAGAAAGAATAAAGATGTTCACACTCAATTGGTGTACGCACCAACTTTGTTACGCAGCCAATAGTATGTTGAAAGATGTCCGAAGGAGCACAGTGCCATATCATGATCACCTTGGCAAGTCGTGTTTTGATGCACTGAAGGCTGTAGTGGAGGTTTCTGCCTCATTTCACCACAAAATTCTGTCAAAAGGTTTTTGATTGTCGCCAATACACGTCATCGTATTGCCTTGTGTCAACATACCCCCCCTCCCCC
>JABEVS010000269.1:0-35388 GCA_018290735.1 Coelastrella sp. MACC-549 | reverse complement strand
GGGTGGCAATTGGGAGAAGGTTGAAGATAAAAAGCTAGAGGTGTAGAAGAGAAAGCGATAAAAACAACGAAATCGAAAGATGGTCAAGTCATAAAGGATGCAAAACAACTATAAGCGATTAAAATAAGAGCGACCAACACGATGAGACAGATAAGATGCCACAACGCCATCTGTTGCATCATTTTTTTTTTTATAAGAAGCCGCCGCCGCCGAAGCTCCCCCCTCTTCCCCTCCACCCCCCTCTCCCACAGTGGAGACTTCAACCACTTGAACCATGCCCCATAACCCCTTCTCTTCTGGCTCAGCAGTCCACAGCTGGGTTTGTGGTGCTGTGCTGGCTTGTGGGCAACACCAAGTGGGCGCATGCTGTCCATGATTAATGGAGGGAATGCACAACTTGGTGTTGCCCACAAGCCTCAATTGACGCTGGAAGGATTGCACCACTTGGTGTTGGACGTCCTCAGTTGCACGAGCAAGCAGAATGGTCTCCGCAATAACTTCATTATACTGGGCGCCTCCAGCCTGCTAAAAGACTGCCAGCAACCTGCTACAATGTCATCTGCACCTGTTGTGTGTATTCGCTGCAGGTGACTATGACGACTGCACAGAGTCCAAGGATAATGCTGCAGCACAAACACAACCCTTCCTCCCCCCTGCTGCACCAGTGAACAAAAACAAAAGCGTGTTGTACAAAGACAGTGATCATTCATGGCATGAGCAGATACCAGATGACCTGATCCCCTCTTCGCACCCCCTAGACTTCAAGGGCTTGGAACCAGACTTTCAGGATCATCTGCAGGACTTTGACTGGTCTAGCGCATTTGACGGCTTTTTTGGCAAGCAAGCATATCAGAGCCCCTACGAATTGCATCATGCCAGCCCTCCTTGCGGGCCATGCAGCACATGGCCCACAGCACATGTGGCAGCAGCAGCAACAGCAGTAGCTGCAGCTGTGGACAATGTTGAAGCTGAAATGCTAGCCAGACTTCACAGCAGCAGCCCACCGGCATCTCCTTCTCCCCCATGCTCACCAGTGCACGAGCAGCTGCTGCTGCTGCCACAGCACCAGCAGCTAAACCCAGAGTGGTATCCTTGCACGCTGTACCCCAAAGCCGCAGCAGCACTCCAGCGACTGCAGCTTGAGCAGAGGGAGGCTGTTGCTTCCGGCCACACAAAGATACAGCAGCAACAGCTTGATGAAGACGCTGCTGATGAAGATGCCGCTTATGAAGATGCTGCTGCTGTGGGGCTTCCGGCGGCAGCACTGCCAGGTCAGCAACATCTACAGTTCAGTTTGCCGCAACCGGATGCTGCTGCTGCTGTCATAGCTTTCCAGGCAGAGTTTACACTCCTGCAAGTGGGCGCGGATGCACAGCAGCAGCAGCATAAAAGTGAAATAGAGGAGGTAGTTTCAGGTGGTGACTATGCTATGGCAGCTATGGCAGCACCGGAACTGCGGCAGCAGCTGGTGCAAGTGAAACTTGAACCACGGGAGCTTGCTGTTGAGCAAGCAGAATCATCCTGGTGCTGCTCAGACACTTCTGATAGTGCCGGTGACACCAGTGATTCTGAAGACCGGGATGACAGTATCCTTGCACGCCTCAAGCTGGAAGCTGCAGCAGTCATGGCGAAAGGCAAGGTGGAGGACCGGCACTGGCAGCAGTTCCGAGCACTGTGCGGGCAGGTGGCAGCAGCAGCAACAGCAGCAGCATGTGGCAGGGGCAACAGTGTGCGGCTGAAGCAGGAAGCCAAAGCAGCAGCAGCAGCAGAACAGTCAGAGGGTGATTGGGAAGAGAGCTCACGGGAACAAGATAGCGAGCAGCAGTATGATGAACAGCAGCAAGAACCGCAATGCAAAGCAGCACTGCTTGATCAGTTGCGCTTGGCAGCAGCAGCAACAGCACGGCAAGGAAACTGCAACCTGCAGCAGCTAAAGCAGGAGGCTAGGGCAGCAGCAGCTGAGATCGAGAGCGAAGATGATGATGAGCAGGAATACGCTGACGCGCAGCAGGAGCTTGAGGATAAGGCTGGACGGCTTGCAGGACAACATCTTGAAGCACCAGCAGCAGAAGCACAAGCCGGTGATAGTGAGCAGCAGTATGAAGAAGATCAGCAGGATCTGCAGTACAAAGTTGCACTGCTTGAGCAGCTGCGCCTGACAGCAGCAACACCACCATCACCAGCAACATCACTGGCAGCAGCAGAATTGAGCGAGTGGGAGGAGCAGATGCTGCAGCAGCTGGTCAGGGGGCGAGAACAAGCAGAGCAGCATATCTTATGGCAGCAGGCACTGGCAGCAGCAGTAGGAGAGGAGGAGCAGGAGCACGTCTGGCAGCTGTTTCTGCAACAGCAGGAGACGTGGCAAGCAGCAGCTGCTGCAGCCGCTGCTGCTGCTGCTGACCAATCTTGCAGCCGCAGCACTGGAGATGCAAAAGACGCTGACGGCCACAGCAGCTGCTGCCAATCTGCCAAGAAGCTGCAGCCACATCGTAATCAAAAGATGCCTGCTGCTGCTGCTGCGGCTGCTGATGGATTCTCAGCCAGCATCTACAGCATCAGTGAGTTCAAGCAGTACTACCTTGGCATTGGAGCGCTAGACTCAGCAGACAAGGTTTCAGACCTTGATCTACCAGCAGTATTCCCTGATCTGAAGCTGAACGGGCGTGACCGTGGTGGTGCTGCTGCTGCCAGCAAGCTGGGCAAGCTGCATGCATTGCGTAAGATGTGTCGTGCCCTGAGAGCTGCTCTGGGGCCTCAGGCTGAAGAAGCCTGGCGGAACTTAGGCCTCAAACACAAGTAAGCGGCAATCAGAGGGGCTGTGGGACCTTTTCTGAATGTGTTATAACATGTTATGACATGTTACAACCGCCTGACCTTTCATCTGCCTGACAGGATGTTGGAGTGTAACATTTATATCCCTGCATATACTTACATCATCTAAGTGCAATGATCACCTGACCACATCATCAATACACTGCTATAGCTCTGCACTCACAATGCTTGCTGCTACTGCTGCTGCTACTGCTGCTGCTGCTGTAGGGACGCTCGTGGTGACCTGACTCTGTGTGGGTGTTACTCGTTCCTGGAGTCGGTGCTGGGTTCTGGCAGCTGCCCCTACATCAGCTCTGAGGGCGCAAAGGCAGCAACTTGGGCTGAGGACAGAGAGACAGGAGTCATGGACTGGGTGTGGCCACAAGAGGAGGAACTGAACCAGCAGGGCATTGTCTGTTATTTGGCACGTAAGTAACATGTGTAACAATAGCTAGTAGCCAGTAAATGCTGCATACACATACATCAACTGATTTGTTTGACGCCGCCAGCGCACTCTGATGTACTGCTGTGCAAGCGTCTCTGATCGCAACGCAGATACTCCTATTCAGCAGTATATGAGGGTGCGCTGGAATTGCAGTATTGCAGAGCTTGGGCAGTGAAGCTGGCTGCAGTGTCCCTCATGACGGTTAATATTCAACAGAGTCATATGTCTAGACGCTGCTGCTATTGGTCTTGGTTGGCTGCCAGTAATAGTGCATTATCACCTCCTGCACCATTTTCAGCTTCCCTGGGGTGTTGCCGTAATGTACTTTTTAGTTTATTTATATCTTTGAGAGATGTCCCGCTCACTTTTTCAGTGTTATTTTCTATATTTTAGAGACGAAATGAGAAAAAAACAAAATCGTCGTAAAATCGAAAACTCAGAAACCGTATCAGTGGCCTGCCGGCAACACACCTATGTTAGGCTGAAAGTGGTGCTGGGAGAGCCATAAGCCGGTGCAAGGCAGCCCCGCATCTTGCATGCATAACCCTGTCGTGATTAATGCCACATGCTTGCGCATTACAGTCGCTCACTTTGGACCAGTTTTGAGTGAGGGTCTTCGCATAAATACTTGAGCGGAGGGATGACAAGGCTCTCAGTGACTGTTTTTCTTGTGTTATCTACCTGTCATGCATGTTCTGTGTCTGTATTGGAACTTACTACCCCACACATTTTACCTGTACTGCTGCTGCTGCTACTGCTGCTGCTGCTGCTGCAGGTCTTGTGAGTTGGGGTTTAGGCAGAGTTGTAATCCCTGCTGAGCTCAACAGCTGCTTCAAGAAGGGAGGCAATGGGTATAAGGCCATTGATGATGAGCTGCAGAAGCTAGGTGAGCGCATGCCGCTGCTGCTGCTGATCCACAGGTTGACACGTCCTGCAGCAAATGTCTATCAGCTACTGCAGTTTCAGCTCCTGCAAGAAGGAGAATACCCCTTATCTGCTTCAGGGCATCTGTCACATTCCTGTACATCTCGTAGAGGCTGGGTCTGCTAGGGTACGAGATGACAGTAGCATGCATATCACTGGCTATCTTTGTGCCATTGTACATCTTGAGCTGGGCCCACTCTGGCTTCAAGTAAACCTCATAATGTTCTGTTGCCTGCTGCTGCTTCCAACCTGTTAGGTGCGTACATGTGGAACTGGCCCCTTCCCCTGGTGAGGTCAGATATTCAGCTGAGTAAGCCTGATCCAGCACGAGTCACACCACCAGCAAACAGAGCACCCAAGGGCTCAAGGGCGGCTGCTGCTGGTGGTGGTGGTGCTGCTGCTGCTGCTGGTAGCAGGGCAGGCAAGAAGAAGCAGGTGAGATTTGATTGATGGATGATGACAGGTGTGCAGCTAGATGATTCATACCTGGCCGTTGTTCACTGTGCTCAGCTGATTAGAGCTGGGAGGCTTGGCCGAGTTATCACCTGCTACACACCCTCCTCTTTGTCAGTTGTATCATCAGGGTGAACATGGTCGCACGAGAACAGCAGCGGTAGACGTGTTCTCTGTTGGTAGGATTGATGTCAACTTAGATTTGGCTACAGATACCTGCACCCTTTGGTGCATGGAGATTGACTCTTTATCTATGCAGCTTCTGTCTCAGGGACAAGTTGGGGTTGGTTGCAGCAGTGGCCTGCTGTCAGCGAGTTGTCATGTGTTCTTGTACACTGCCATGCAAGTTTGTTCAAGGTCGGAAGAGCAAGTGTCAGTATTTGCCGCGCTCACTCACAGTCGGTCTTCCTTGCTGCTGCTGCTGCTGCTGCTGCTGCTGCTGCTGCTGCTGCTGCTGCAGGCTGGTAGTAAGAGGAAGGCTGCAGCTGACGCTGATGACGAGGACTACCAATACACCCCTACTGCTGCTGCTGCAGGTGTTGCCGCAACACGTAGCAGGGCCAAGCGCAGCAGAACACAGCGGTCAAGACGATAATGGTTGATGTGTGGAAGCCCCTCTGCTTCAGGGCCTACACCGCAGAGCAATGTGAGGATTGGTGACATCTGTGACTCTTTTCAGTGGAACAGTTGTCAAACCCTTGCGGCCCTGCTGTTGGTGATACATGGCTGTGCAGCAAGAGAGAGCAACACAGCAGAGCTGCAAGTCGGTGCTGGTGTTACAACAGCATCATGTGGGAACTGTTTGCAGCGTTGCTCACGTCGCGGCTGCTGTTGTTTATGGTGTTGGTGTGGGATTGGCACCTGTCGTACAGCAACATCTTCCCATAAAGTTTTTGCATCATGGAGTCCGTTCATACTGTGTTGAGTAGTGAGTTCTATGATGTGACATGAAGGTGTCTGCAGATGCTCTGGTGGTAGATATGGGCCTGTGTTGGAGCATGCTCCAGATAGCTGTGCCCATTGACTGTGGTGTTGCACAGTTGCAGCTGCTGCCGTACCTTGGTCTCCTAGTTTCCCATTGTGCGCCCACTGTATCATACACTCCTCATCCAGCACTTTTTCTTCCTGTTGATTGATTGTGACAAAACAATCAATAATTCTTTTGTCACTGAAAAAAAAGCCAACGCACAGCCCAATATCAGCAAGGTGTTGCGGTGGTGTGCTGCACAGGGTATGTCACAGGCAGGCATGCTGAGCTGGCTGTTTGGAACTGTGCGAGAAGATTTCAAGTTTACCTGATCACAGGCCGCCATTGGTATTGCTGGCAAGTGATGATATGGGTTTGCTGTAGTCCCTTCAAGGGTTGTTCCTGCTGCTGCACCATGGCAGTTGCAAAGATGACACCCACAGTCAGGACTATTACAGCTGTCTTTTGGCGTTATTTGCATGTTGTAGATACTGACTACACTTAAGATTCCTAGTGCTGTATCCTTATCACTTCACATGCTATCATCAAGTAGCCAGGGACTTTGCTTCAATGGTACAGGTTTGATTATATTGTGTGTGTTGAGCATGTCGCTTGCTGATTGTTATAAGAAGAAGAGCGAGAACAAATACCAAAAAAACACAACCAAGCCCACGTTTCTGCTTCCAAGGGTCTCTGTTTAGGGGGTAGCAGACTTCTGTTGTGTTGATCTTCTCTTTTGCTCTCAGTGCCCCCAGCATGGTTGGCCACAGAGGAGTGGCAGCACCTCACCAGGCGTGAACAGCACAGCAGGGGTGTCAGCACAGCAGCCTTGAGGTTGTGTAGGCAGGCTTCAGTGAGCGAAGAGCTTCAAAGTTTCGAGTTGATTTCCTGCTTGGTTGCCTGGTATATATCTTTTTTTGGTATGCATGAAACACTAGTCAATTCTGCTGGCCTTCTATCTGTGGGGTGCTGTTAGTGACCTCTGTTGGTGTTTGCATTGTGCTGGATGTTGATAAATGGGGCAGCAGGACTGATATCAGACCTACTCACAAGGTTGCAGGACTAGCTCAGCAGCCGTCTGCAAGACCTGCAGCTATGGACATGCAAGACTGTTTCTGCATTGTGATAATTGACATAAATATAACAAATAAAAGAGTGTGATCGGCCAGCTGTGCTGTGCAGATGTGGTGTGCCACACCAGTGGTTTGGTACTGCTGCTCTCTGCTGCTGTCTATTCGTAAAAGTGGCCTGCATGCAGAGTTTGTTTGTGTTCTATGACTCATTAAGCACGCCTGCAAAGGAGACAGTGTACAACATTGCTGGGTAGTCTCAAGGAGGTGCTCTTATGTGCATGTATATTGTGCCTGTGTTGTACAGCAACAATTTCCGGGGAGCATCGCCTTCTGTGCAGGAGCTTTGTGCAGCATGGCCTCAGCTGCTGTGGGTTATCGAGCAAAGTGTGCATGTTTGC
Source organism: Coelastrella sp. MACC-549 (assembly GCA_018290735.1). Lineage (NCBI taxonomy): Eukaryota > Viridiplantae > Chlorophyta > Chlorophyceae > Sphaeropleales > Scenedesmaceae > Coelastrella > Coelastrella sp. MACC-549. The sequence goes on along the minus strand of JABEVS010000269.1, from coordinate 28,317 downwards.
CAAGTATGCCTGCCATGCGGCGATTGGTGTATCGGCTTCAGTGTGGCCCGCGGCAGCTCCAATACCAGGCTATCATGTTGACTTCAACAGCTGTACTATGGCTAGCAGCAATGTCTCGCATATGTGCAAGTTGGGTTAAATCACCTCCTCACAATCACAATCCACATGGTTAACCCCCTTCACTCTCTTGATATTGTCGTAACGTGTACTTCACGACATCTGCAGCTGCAAATACAAGCTGCTATAGTTACAAATGGCTCCAGGATAGCAGTGTTGGGCGGTTACCTAGCCTGCAGCTGTTGTCCTATGTAAGCACCTGACAGGCCTACTGCTCTGTGTTGTATTCTGGTGATGCATCTACCTTGGTCCAAGGTCAACGGGGTCCTGGAGTAGCACTTGTGGCTTTGTGGTGCCCTGCCTTCCCTTACACATTCCTTGGTTGTTTGCTTCATGTTCACCGGGCTGCATTGGCAGTCATGTTGTATTACTCTCTGCAGGCCAGCTGCATTGCAGCAGTGATGTTTGTTTCTGGGTTGTCCCTTGTCAACCAGCACACTGCAGACTCTGGACGGTACAGCAGCAGCATCTGTTGTCCTGCTTCAACAACTGATATTCATAATCACTCCACCCCTGATGGACTGACTTTGCCTTGAGAACAAAATCAGTACTGCATACAAGGTAGTCAGGGTCGAATAAATAGAAATGCAGGTGTACATGTGGTTAATCAGGCAAGTTTGTCTGTTGTTGACAGCAAGTTTGTTTGCTGACGTCACACTTCGGCCCGGAGGGTCTTTCTGTGATTGAGTGTTGTGCTGTTCATCAGACATGGCGCCTAGCCTGTAGTGGATTGATGCACTGTGACAGACATGCTTCCCTATGGTTTCACAAGTAGCAATAGAGCCATCAAGCCATGGAATTTAATCACAGGAGTGACAGCTGCACATCGGACAGTAGGGGACCCTGCATACAGGCAAGCTGTATTTTTCCACCAGCATACTGCGTGCAAATGTGTCTGTTGTTTGGTGCTCTACAAGAATAATCCTTAACAATATCATCAAATTGCCACACTGGCAGGTTCTGGCAGACGCAGGAACAAGAATTTATTACCCAGGCTCTGTGCCGGCATATGTCAGGCACGTAAAGCCAAGGAACCATCAGCATGATTGTTCAAGGCAGTCTGGCTGCATGCCAAGACTAGCGTCGGTGGTAGACTAGGTGCCTGATCTTTTGAATGGCTCACCTGACTACTCGACGCCACCGTGCCATGGCAAATCGAATAAATAATAACATATTGAGCGGCCAAATGTAAACATATGATAGCGTATGAGCTGCGGCTGGGCCGCCATGCGGGACTTCACAATAGTGTTCATCCCACTGCAGACCCATACCATGAGTCTGAAAGCTTCAACACCCATTGTAACATCGCAGTAGTCTATCCGTGAACAATCAATTATGATAAATCAACCGCATCCACAGGCATTGCATTTAACATGACAGCAGTCCATCGAAATTAGGGTCAAGGCTCTTAGATCATGCTCTGCCCAGCGACTATTGAGCAGGCACCGACAGACCCAGCTGACGGCTGATCATCCTTAAAAGCCTCACTATTTGACCTTTGCCCCGGAACACCTCCGTGTTAAGGCATCCCAGCAGCTGCTGGTGTTCGTGTCGAAGCAGGCGCCTGTGAAGGCGTGGGCCACGCCTTCTGGCCTCTGATCACACGACGATACCAAGACGATGTTTATATGGTCATGAATGCTTATTACTGGATGCTGCTGGGATGTTTGTTGCTTCAATCAGTAGCATTTGCTACAAGCCTGTTCACCCTGCATCTAAGAAAGAGCAAACCAACCACTGGCATCCCTCTGAAGACCTGCTATGATGACATACTACCTATACATGATACCATCCCCACGCTCAGCTCCGATATCAAGCCTCTGATGCTATCAAGTAAGGCATGCTGCAATGTTGCTCAACTGCTGACAACCACTTCGTGCTAACCAGACCACAGCCACACTCAGTAGGTCAAGTACTAGATCACAGCATTTTTGATGCAGCTGAGTGTTGTTGCCTTGCAGATGTGAGGTTGGACACCAGACTAAACAGTGTGATGCATCTCGCATGCGATGGCAGCACAGCACAGCGGCGACCCAACTACCCCTGGCCAGTGACATACCACAAAAAGTATCTAACATTCGTACAGCACAGCAATGAAGAACTGCTACTTGCCAAGGATTCCTGCAGCAACGGCAGTATACCTGGACTATCAGTTGCTTTGGCACGCAGTCCTAATCTTGGCCACTTTGGTAACAGAATGCTGGTAGAGCTGCCAGCACTTTATGCACTGCGTTTGCACCTCCTGGCAAGCGGCGTGGACGTCAGCCACATACGCGTGATCTACACAGACTCTTTGGGGCAACCAGCATGGTGAGCTTGCCACACCTTTGCCACTGGACAGCAGCAGCTGTATGCTTCAGCAGGTACCAACAGCAGGGCTGCGCAACGCCACATGTGAGATGTACTGCTGTGAGTGCCTGTAGGTTGGTGTGTAAGCCCCAAAATCTAATAGGGTCAGCTTGTTGAGCAAGCGTTCCAAGGCAAGACATGTACTCCTGCAATAGCATATGGTATACGGCTCGATGCAGAGGTTTGTTGGTGGAGGCGCTGACTCTTGTGCTCAGCGCTTGTATCTATGAACCACAGCAGTAGGGGTATCAAAATGCTGCTATTGCACAGCAGGATCCATAAGCTACTGGGACTGACAGCCCTGTGGGTTGTGGTTGCTGGTGAGAACCATCCTGCAAACTGTGCTTTGACCTATCTTGCACTTGCTGCTGTCAGGGGCCCAGAAAACTTCAAGCCAATCCTTCATAGCTTGGGCTACCACTCGTATGAACCTCAAAGTGAGCACGATGCCACCAGGCAGCTGTTGCTGCATGTGATATAACCTACTGTTCACCCAGCATAGCTCAACACAGAAGCATCCTTCAACTGCAAAATGAGACAAAAGGCCCTCTAACACTCACTTGCAGGACCTGCAGGCACAGACTACACTGTTGTGGCGCCGATGTCAGCTTTGTCTTTCAATGACCATGGCTTTCATGGGCTAGGCTAGGCTGATCTTGGCCCGACCAACTGTTGCTGCCGTCGCTTGCTGCAGGTGAACACATCCTGTGTTTTGACCAGGTCATCTTTATGCCTGTCATGTATTTCTCTAGATGGTACACCGACCTGAACAAAGAGATGCTCAATATGTGGGCCGCGCCTGAGATGCTGTATGATGCAGACCCATTCCTCCTTAGCATGGTCGGTCACATCAGACAACAGGCTTTTGGGCTACCACAGAGGCTGCCGTTTGCCCCTGCCTTCAACAGAACAATAGTGCTGGCATCAAGAGATATGGAAACGAGAACAAAGTGAGCAGGTTCTGAACATGCAGGCTTGCTTTTTAGTTGGCAGCCCAACACCATTAGCTGCTGCAGCAGTCAAACCGTGCCACGCACCCTCTGTGCCTTAATAACTGATCCACCTGGGGTGAGTACAACCTGTCACAGGCCGTATCACTGGCGTTGTTAGTGGCATCATGTGCCAAATTGAAGCAGCACAAACAATTTGGTCTGCACTGCCAGCATAACAGTCATTGACTACTCAGTAGTGCAGTGCACTGCAGACGTCACACGGCACCATATGCCGGGCTCATTTATTCTGTTCTTGTCAAGACAAGGGGGGTTGCTATGATAACAAATTTTAGAAGCCTGCAATGTTCAGCTGTGCTAAAAGGGAAGACAGACCAGTCCCTTGAGCAGCTGCTGGCGGTCCTTGCACTGAAGCGTGCTTGTGCTGTGACTGCAGACTGGGCTTCTCCAAAAACCGCATATTGGAAAATGAAGATGAGCTTTATCAATCACTACTAACTCTGCCGAATGTGACAGTGGCCAGGGTATGTGGTATCTTCTCTCTCTCTCTCTCTCTTGCACTCGTGGCTCAAGTCACAAACCGTGTTCATCTGTCTACGTATAGTGAGCATTACTGATTGCAAGTGATGTTCCTCATACCACTGGTATGGCATGAGCAGTTGTGCAACGGCTTTGCTATGCTGCTGTCTGCATCATTTGATCCACAAGAATGACATTTACTCCTCCTAGAGGCCAACTTGGCACAAGTGGCACAAGGCCAGTAAACACTGGCACTGTTCAGCATTCTTGTGGGCCATCTGCTTGACCTGTAGTACTCAAAGAGTGCCAAGGTGCTAATGCCAATGACCGTGCAGTGTGACAGCATCACGGCAGTGGCCCTCAACATGACGGGAACAACCATCTCACACTGCTATGCTGCTCTGACCACTGCCAATACACCTCAGGTTGATATGGGAGCACTGAACATGTCACAGATTGTGCAGCTTCTGGATCAGACCTCCTTGTTCCTTGGGTATCATGGAGCCGCCTTTGACAATCTGATTTTTCTGCCCAGGGTAAGATGCTTGCTGACATTGAACGTTCTGCCATAACAGTTTCCCTGCACAATACACTGTGGATTGTAGCCTGCAATCACACACTAATGCACTTCAGCTTCACAGTGTGCCCCATGGTGGCCACTACTCTGAGCAAACAGGGTTGTCCATTGCTTCATTTCTGGGGACTTTGACCCCCTTGTTCCCACATGATGCTGTGCTACCAGGGGGCATCTGTATTGGAGATCTTGCCCATGGGCACAACACACCCACCCTTGTACCCTGCGCTAGCACATCGGACTGGGAAGGAATTTGCCAGGTGAGCTCTTGAGAGCATCAGCATAACAGCTATCGAATTGGTAGCTGCTGTCACTGGGAGCAATAGGTTTCTGCTAGAGCAACAGAGGGTGCTGCTGCTAATCTTGATCCAACGGCACTCAGCAGTCAGTATCTAAGCCACAGCTCCAAACCGCTTGCACTAGGCTAGAGTTTAGCTCTTCACGGGCCCCTGCATAATTTTTCGAACAGCGTTTGCTGCGGCAGGGTGGCCCAGGACGCCCCAGGTACCCTCTGCCACAGATAACCTTGATCAGCCTCGCATTACCTACTGCAATGCAGTGCATTGTAGTAGTACTAACAGCACAGTGGGCTAGCAGCACCTGGCTATACAGGCAGTGCAGTTGCCTACCTAACAGCAGCCACCGGGGGTGATGCTGCCAAAGCAGCAAGAACTCCGCAAAGCACAGAGCGCAATATTTGCCCAGCGGGAGTTCCTTCACTGTGGGAATCGATAATCACCATCATTTGCACGCTACCATAGCGTACCATAGGACAGCATTGAATCACAGTTTTGGCTGCCTCTTTTCAGGTATGTGAATGAGGATCCCAACTGCCAAGACAAGTTCACTCACTTTGCCAACTTGAAAGTTGATGTCAAAGCTGTCATGGAACTGGTGGGGTCCATGCTGCAAGTGCAAGCCGCTGCCATGCGCCGTTATGCTTTTGATGAGATCACAACCAGATGAGCATGAGAGTTTTTGAGCATGAAGCACTTGCCTGCAACATACTACAGATCTAGTTATCATAGTCATCATTGTGGCTTCTGCCAGTGACAGCTTTCCTACTGTCACACACAGAGGGTAGTACCCTGGATAGCTTCCGGGAAAGGCTAGATCCAGCCTCTAAACAGCAGGCATAGCACTAGTCAACTGAAGCAATGCATCCCTTGAATCTGGCAAGCAGCCTATACACATTGAGGGACAATCCAGGCCTCATGCATCTGGGCCCCAGACATATGATATGTATGCATTGTGTAGCGAATAAGCCGGCCATACCATTGCTGCCTGCAGTACTAGCTGGTATGTGCACTCGTGAAAAGGCGTTAGAAGATTGTAATCTATGCATCCAACCAGGCTGGTTGGTGTCATATTCATCAATATCATGATATTTGCACCTGCTCTCAGACTTTCCAAGCGATTAGCATTGCTCGCAAGCAATTCGCATGCTGCACAAGCATGATCAATGCCCCATCTCATTCACTTGCAGCCCACTGCTCAGTCGCACTCATGAGTTTGATGCTCACCACACGGCTGCATATGTGGGCCTCAAGGACTTCTACTCAACTTGCCAAGCTGCACACGGTGTGCAATTCATGTTGGCCAGATTTTACATTCAGAGATTTTACCATATGGATGCATCTGGCAAACTATGTGATGTTGCCATCATATAGCCATATATTACATATTATACATACGTATGTATGCATGCTTTGCTGGTGTATCTTATACAAGCATTGCCAATCACCCTGTGGAGTCGGATTAGCATGCATCATCAAAGACCATGGACTAACTTGAGCAGTATAGCCACCAATGATTGTACCAGAATGCCCAGCTCAACATGGCAAGCAGTTAGCGTGTGCCAGATATTGGAGTTCCTGTGCCAAAATTATGCCAGAATATGCCAAGATAGTATTTTTCTGCTTGTCTGTAGACTGTTTACAGTCCATATGATGCATACGGCATGTGAACAACTGTGTGTATGTGCCATGCTGGTGTCTGGCCACCTGAGACAAAGGTGACAACAGGACCTTTATGACATATGTTTGACGTTTATGACACATTTACATGTGCCTGAGAAATTTGTTGGTGCACGACTCCAGACAGAACTGAGTATCCTGTCACAAGCGTGCGATGGATGATTTATGCCCACTGGGCTTGGCAGGCTGCCTCAAAATTGGTACTGCACACCATGTGCTAGGCTAGTGACTGGTCCGATCAGTGGGGTATACCCCATACGTATGCGATCATTCCGGATCCATGCAGCCTCCGAGTTCTAGATTGAGCATTTCCTGTGAAGTCATGTGCATGCACACTTGAGTTTGAGACTTAGACATGTCACTGTCACTTGCGGTAACTTCAGCCCAATGCAATGCCAGGCTCATTGGGCTCAACGCTGCTGAGCAGAAGCCGAAGTGGTCTCTTCAGCTACTGCCATGGCACACACTGGCCAGAGGCATGTTGGCTGTTATAATTCAATATAACATTAATAACCAACGTTGGTCGTTCCATGCCAGACCAGTGGTCCCAGAAGTGATTGGCAGAGCTCTCACTGAGCAATCCATGAGTCATCATGACTCATGCCGCAATTGAATTGCGGCACGATCATGGCAATTGGTAGGCTGTCAGGACTCCTGAACCTCAGGATAACGCCACCAAATTGGTGCAAGGCCGCCACCGCAGTACTGGGATACCATCAAAGAGCCATTATTAGCGGCCCTGCTCTGCATGGCATCTGATCCTCCTGCCTCTTGACGAATTTCTGCCGGTGGCAGCAGCAGCAGTCTGCTGAGCAAAGTCTTGGCAGCTGTACTGTGAGTCTGCCAGGTCCTCTGCTACCTTCCGCTTGCAGTAGCGCTGCAACAAGATGAGAAAGAAAGGCAGCAGCAGCAGCAGCAGGTGCAGCGCCAAGCCCTGTCAGGTCTTACTGCCAGCAAGCTGGGGATGGCATTTAGACGTTACTGCTAGAAAATCAGACCATCGCTTTACGTACTATGTGACTTTTCTTATGACATTAGAAGTTTACTGGCGTCACGCCAATCAATGCAGTGGCATTGGACGCCCCCTATACACAGCCTATGCCATCAGGCTATGTCGCATGGCATGTGGCAGTTCAGCAAGGCAACTGCAGTCAGCAAAATCAAGCCTTATGAAGGCTTCAGCAAGCACTGTGCTGCCGCAGTGTGATAGCCTATTAGACATAAGATCATTCTATATACTAGTATCACACAACCATTAGATGGCATTAATCCGATTGAAGGCTTGCAGCTCCAGGTTGCTGCTTGAGCTCACACACCTGCTGTTCTTTGCCACGTTTGTTAGGAACACCATTGCCACAATGTAAACCACCACTGCCGGCAACAGCAGCAGGCGTGGTTGCATAACCATCTTCTGTTGATTCCAGTGTGGGCTTGCGCTTTCTGCCAGCCTGCAGCAGCAGTACAGTAGGAAAAGTTTCCCCTTGTTGCTGTCACCTAAACGCACCTTAGCTAAGCAGCCTGCTGACTCAGCTTTGGACAGTTCAAAATCTCAGACACTGCTGGATTCCGTGATAAGCACTGCCTTGTTGGACAAGATGACTTATCAGCGGCTGTCACAGCCTGTGGTACTTCATGCCATGGACTGGCTTCGGCAGAGCATACTCCCAATCTGACTGCAGCTAGCTGAGCCTAACACTGAGCCTAACACTGAGCCTAACACTGAGCAGTAGGGCAATCCATTCATCTAGAAGATGTTCTACTGGATGTCACCTCTGGATGCCCAACGGAGCCTGCCACAGCCCGCAATCAGTTGATGAAGTCTATCCTTTGGGGTCTCAGACAGTAGTACAGATGCAGCAGGAGCCTACCAGATCGGATAACTTCTTACTTAGTGAGGTTGGGCTTCAGTGATCAGTAATGACTGCCAGCGTGGGGAAGCAGCCCCAGCTGACTCAACCCACCTGTTTGTTCTTGCTTGCCCTGCCAGCACCACCAGCAGCAGCAGCCCTTGAGCCCTTGGGTGCTCTGTTTGCTGGTGGTGTGACTCGTGCTGGGTCAGGCTTACTGACCTGAATGTCTGACCTCACCAGGGGAAGGGACCAGTTCCACATGTACGCACCTGATAGGTTGGATGCAGCAGCGGACAACAGCAGCTGGTGATCAGCAGCACAGCCTGAGTCACTGCCATTGGAGTAACGTGTACAACACGGTAAGGCAGGCATCAGTGATACCTTCAGGGAGGTGGCCACCTCGTAACAGAACAGATACTCAGAGCAAATCTAAACTCGACTTTCAAGGTTTTTCAGCTTGGCAGCATGTCAGCCTAATTTGCAAACAACAGGTTTGCTAAGCAATAGCCCAAGGACTGAGTGCAGATCATAGCCCGAGTAGAAGTTGCAGATTGTCACAGCGTAGTCCGCAACCGATACACAAACGTGTGGCTGCCACCTGCACGTCTGCTGGTGCTGGCTCCTGCTGCTGCCACATCATCTTAGCCTGGTGAACAGGTACTCACCAAGTTCATGCAGCTTGTTATCGTCTGCTGTGTAACTGCCGAGCCCGCCCTCAAGACAGCTGTTCACAGCATCCGGTGTCACACTGTGGCCTAAACACCAGCTTACCAAACCTGAGGCAGCAGCAGGAGCAGCAGCAGCAGCAGCAGCTTGCTAAGACTGGGAGTTGCTGAGCTAAGATGGCAATAGCCTGATGAGAACTCCAGGCTGGCTGTGCTGTAGAGTGCCACTGTACAGTGCGGCATTGGCTGTGTCTGTTCGTGGTTGCAGCACATGCCATCCTTCTACAAAACACGATGCTGCCAGGGTACACCCTTCACAGTCATCATCATCAGCACGACTTCATCACCAGTGACAGTATGCCATATTACCACAGTATGAGGCAGCCTCATCTGTTAACGTTCAACAACAGCTCTGTCTACACTGTAAGTAACTCATGCTAGTAGCATCTGACTCATCCAATGACTGTCAGTGACAGTCGTTATTTGAAGTTCACACTCACGGGCCAGGTAGCACACAACGCCGGGCTCATTCAACTCCTCTGCTTGTGGCCACAACCAGTCCAAGTCCCTTGGGCTTGAAGCCCTGCTGTTGTCCCAGGTTGCTGCCTTTGGCTTGGCTCCCTTGGAGGTCACCATGGGGGTGATGTACGGGCAGCTGCCAGCCCCTAGCAGTAATTCAAAGAATAAGTAACACCCACACATGTCCAAGGACCCATAACGATCACTACAGCAGCAGCAGCAGGAAAGCGGGCGGTTTGTTGAATGCAGTTGTTTCGGATACATGGTTGGTAGCCTACTGAGTAGTGACTAGTAGCGCCACTAGTAGTAGTGACTATGCTAGTGGTGATACGTCGTGCGGCAGCAGAGTTTCTGGTGACCTGATGGCCCAGCAGTTAGCCTGATCAGCAGGCACTGTGATGACCACAGTGCACATCAATGTGTATCAATATAGTACTGCTTGGTCAAACAAGTTGTTGACCAGGCATATGGCCCAGGCTCTACATGGATGAGTCATGCAACCAACTGTAAAACATTGCTGATATACTGAACTGCAGTTTTTTTTTCAGATGTTAACTTTTGAACATCATGAGTCGGCAGTATCTCTCTCCATGCCATTCACCTGTGTTTGCATCCCAGAGCACTCCACTCCTGCTTAGCTTGGGGGCCCAGAACACTTTTCAAGACACGACACATCTTGCGCAACGCATCCATAGGACCTGGATCAGCCTTCCTGCTGATGTCCCTGTCTCGTCCGTTCACTTGCAGGCCTGCTAGGCACTCTTTCAGGTTCAGGCGCATTCTAGGGTTTAGTCCTGGGTTCAAGACTCCTATTTCAGTGTAGAAGTCCCGAAAATCCTGTTGGGTGTACTTGTTGCTGCTGCTAGGATGCTGCGCAGCAATGGCAGCAGCACTAGCAACAAGTAGAGGGCTGGCTGCGGTTGCTGCAGCCTTGCACTGCTGCTGCTGCAGATGGGAAGCTGTATATGAGCTGCTGCTGGTGCTGGTGTTGGTGGTAGGATCATAGGTTGTCTCTTTCTTCACACTACAACCTGGGCCAATCTCTGCTTTCAACACACTATTACTGTGGTCAATATTGGCCTCTGCTTTACAAGCCAGCTTGATTTGAAACTTGAATGGTTTCTTATTGAGCAACTGCATGGGCTTAGCTGCTGCTAGTGCTAGCAGCGCTGCTGGTGGCAGGCCTGGCATGCATTGACAGCCTCTGCTGGCAGCTGGGGGTTTCTGCTGCAGCTTAACAGGTGCGATGTGCGGCCTGCCTTTCTCTGTCACGACCTTTGTAGCGATAAAGCCTGATACTGGCTGCTGCTGCTGCTGCGCTGATGTTGTGGCTGTTACCGTCCTGCCAGGTATGCCATACTGGCTGCCAGTGCAGGCGACTTGCCGGGAAGCAGCTGTCACAGCAGCAGGTTGCATGGCATGCACGGCGTGCTCCTTCAGAACAGGAGCTGCTCCATAAGTGGATTCATCAACTGCAGTGGGAGTTGCTGCAGCAGCCGCAACTGGAACTGCTAGTAGTGTGCTGGGAGCTGTGGCTGGCTGTTGACAATCTCGCTCAAAGCCTGAAGCGTAGTCAAATTCCGCATGGTGTGTCTGTAAGTCACTCTGCAGGTGTAGATCTGCGCTGTTGTAGGGATACATTGCTAAAGGTGGGAATCAATGCTGAGGGTGGGACAGCCAGACCCACTGCCGTCCCTGTGTGTTAAACTCAGAGGTAGAAAGGAAGGCCACAAAGGGGATGTGGCAGCCTGAGCCCTGCATATGGCAATTTAAAGCAGACAATGAAGGTATTGGGGTGAGTCTGGGCGCAACGAAGCCCTCAGCAGGCGGTGGATGGGTGTGAAGCCTGCCCGCCCGGTGCCTGTTGCGTATCCAGACACTTGCTATGCCACTATCAATGTCATTGCACCTGAAGCAGTCAACAAGTTAATTTTCAATACATTCCTTGATTAATCAAGCAGGTTGTCAAGGAAACAAGGCCTGCCTTTCACGTTCCGAGTTGTCGAAATATCTGCCATCGAACGGATAGAAGGACACCCTCAATACACTCTAGGCCGTTCATAAAACCTGTCATATCAACACTAAAGCATTTTTATACCAATGTAATATCAGCGTAAAGCGCTATGTTGGCTCAGTAGTGGCCACAAAAGACTCAGAAGGCCATTAATCGCGAGGGCTGTATGCTTTAAAGCAAAAAGCCCTTCTGCACTAAATTTCTAGACTCTATGTTTGATCTAGCAATTTTATCGGCTTACTTGTTGCCAAGTTCCTTCACGTGCTAGTGCCTTTCAGTGTGCAGACAGAATACGCCACTTTAAGCAACATAAGACACGGTTGAAAATTTTCTGATACACACTGATGTGCCTCCTCGTGGAACCAGTCGGACTTCAGTTTGCTACGCCCCCTGGGTTCAAACTTCGAAGCTGCAAAGCCCATGCTGACGTTGATTCTGCTGATTTGTGCAGGCATGATGGGCTCACTCGCTGGATGCTGAAATCCCTAATTTGTTGAACACAGCAACAACGGCCAACCTGGGCAGCGGTAGCTTGCCTTGCTTGTTATTGCTGTTCGCTGCATCTGCCATGGTGCTTGCCTCATAGGTCATCGACAAGCTTGATCAACGAAGGGGACACGCGAGAGGGATGCCATATCCGCCGGTACTGCTGATGACCAAGGTCAGGTTCTTTTGCTGCTGCGATATCGGTCGGTGCTAGTCAACGTTTGCGTTATCGACATCGCAACAGTAGTGAACCTGCTCTGTGGGATGCTGCATGCCAACATCGTCATGCGGAAGGCTCCTACTGCTGGCCTCCTCTTGGCCATCAAAATCGTGACAAAACAACACTCTCTTTGTAGTGCGGTGTGAAAGCCACCGTAGATGCTCCTGACACACCGTGGCATGGTTTGAGATGATCGACACTGACGGCTGCAAGTCAGACCGCTGTGCTGTGTCCTGTACAGCGTAGCAACTGAGGGGCAACAGCTGTTCTGTTTCATGTGCCACTGCTTCATGCCATTTGATAGTCAACATCGTTGTGGCAGATGTCATCTGCAGAGGCAGAGCGGTGCAGTAGTCTATCCGGTGTCCACAGGTGCCACTGGCTTTGGCTAGTGTATCAGACAAGTCGCTTCAGCAACTTGCACAGTAAAAGACAGCAGTGCAGGCAGCTGCAGCAGCATAGTCAGACAGGTGAAGAGTAAGAACACTGAACATAAACAATTCTCAATCCAGCTGCTGTTGCCAACAGTTACGTAATCCCATCTTAAATGCGCTCATTCTGCACCAGCCATGCCCACGTGTCTAATGTAGCAGGGCGCCTGCAGCAACGATGTACAGAACCGTTCTCCATCTCAACCATCTCAACCTGTTGCATGTCTCTTTTCCTTTCATACATAACCATTATGTGGTGAACACCTCCACTGGATGTCACCACTCCACCGTGAATGGCAATCGAACCTGGCAGAGAAAGTATGTACGAATACTCTTGGCAGTGTAGCAGGGATGATTAGTCTCTATGCAGGCAGCTCACCACAACTGTGTAATGCAGCTGTGCATGCAAAGATGGCTGCATTCAGCATACTGTGGGGTTTGTTCAATCTGCAGCACCGCCCTTGCTGGATACAGCTGTTCCGATATTTCTTGGGCCAAAAAAATGCAGGAGCCAGCTCTGGATCCCCATCTCGCAACTCCAAAGTCTTCAGCGTCAATGCAACTGCAGAACAGCAGCAGTGGATGCAGCTAGGAAGTGGCATGAGCTAAACAGCAAGTTCTGGCCTGGCATAGGCAAGCAGCCGCCACCGCACAGCAGCAGCAGCAGCAGTTGCACAAGTAGCGGCAGCAGCAGCAGCCTGCCTAATGGCAACACTTTCCCACAGTGTCCACCGTGCTACTCTGCAAGGTTACCTGATATGCAGCTGCAGTTGCTGACGTGCCACTGCACTTGCGGCACTCAGAAGCAGCTGGTCCTTCGTTTGCTTGTCTTTTGAAGGAGTGGTACTGAACAATATCATGATAGATCTGATGTCAGCAAAAGTAGCCATGGCCGCTGGCCAACTTGGCGGTTTGTCCTGCCGCAGCTGCCACTCTTGCCATCAGTCTCTGCACCATGGCAAGTCCTGCAGTGAGAAGAGGGATTTCGAGAGACTCAATAGCTCATGCAGCAGCAGCAACGTGGTGTGCAACTGCAAGTGCTGAGACCCGGACAGCAGTGCTGCCTCAGGGGAGCAGCCTGCTCGCCACCATGGTGCCAAGTTGGCACAGGAGCCACCGGGTCTACTGTGTCACCCTTCGATGGCTGAGCCAATGCTCACTCTGGTGACTCCTTTCTGCTGAAGCATTAGTGAACTTCCTTCCATCTTGCTCCAATCGTCATTGACGCACTTGAAGCAAAGAACACCTGAACACTGCTGCCAGTGGGGTTGAACTTGACTGTATGTAACTAAATTACACCTTGGGAATGACGCCAATGAAATCGGCCCATGGCAGGCACTGCGGCACAGTCATCACTCATCAGCAACCCCTATCTTCTACCGCGCTTGCCGACATACCATGAAAATTCATCAGCAACTAAGGGGGACTACGTACAGGTGTAGCTTAGCTGTGACAGTTGTGTATGCCCTGTAGCAGTTGTGCCGCTCCTGTGGTTGTACGACAGCATTCCTTGGTGCCACTGCGATGGCAGTAGAGCTGACCACATGTAGCAGTGGTCACCCGAAGGCCTGTGGCCCCATTTGCGCAACATCTGCGCTGCTACCTCGAGGTGGTGCAGTAACCACTGGTTACTGACAGTCATAGCTGTACTGCAGTACTGCTACAGTAACATGGCAACCCACTCGGCAAGAAGACAAAGGATACCAGAAGATCCAGGTGCGTAGAAGGAAGAAAATTACCCTTTCCAGGTGCGTAGGTAAGAGCACAAGAGAGGTCATATACGCACTACGTCAAGTGGTACGCATGTGGCAACTTGGTCAGACCAATCAGCTCTGGTACCCACCATTAGAATACCCCTATAACCCTGGCAGCGGCGCTATAGACACTTTGGAGCCAGGTTTAGCTTATGTGCAGTAGTTATATTTTGTTTCACGTCATGTTTGTACCCACTCAGCAATAGTGCTCTCCGGAGATCCACTGAAAAGCATTCATGGAGACGCTCAGTGTTGGTGGAAGTAAGGTGCTGTACTGCTAGCAGCTGCATCGCTTCCATGCCCTATAAAATGTCCAGGAGTAATCTACATCAAGTAAGCAAGGAGGGGCATGCCAAGCGCAAGTGCCTCGCGCATGCACGTGCTGAGTGCACTCATTATAGGTATCAGACAGTATTTGTTATCGAGGAACACTGCAACCGGTCCATGTGCACCACTCGTTGCATAACCATTACTTACCAAGACGATCATGTTGCTAGTCAGGCTTGACTGATCCAGACCTCTGTCACAGGGCTACTGAACAGTCATGGTATAGTGCACGTCATAGTCGAGTCCGTCTCCCCGGCTCAACGAAAGGGGCTGCAAGCGCTGAAGATGGCCATACATGCTGCGTACTGTCAATCTATGTAGAACAAGGTAACTACAGCACAGGTACCACTCGTTTGCTGTGCAAGGTGAGATCTCCTCTGGAGATGGCTGGGTGATCAGTCCAAGTACGCATTGCCAGTATTACGATACTGACGCATCTTTTCAAACAGAAGTTCTTGAATATAACAATGCATGCTATAGCCCACATAAGCGCCTAGGCAACGCTGTACAGAGTTTCACACAGGGCGGGTGCCTCGCAGGCGATCCAACCAATTAAGCATCAGCGGCAAGGTGGAATTATACTCTGGAACACAAGATCTTGCACTTGTGGCATATCCGAGGTAAGCCTAGGCCACTTGGTCGAACCAGCATCGCATGCGAAGGAAGGCCAAGTCAACAGCGCTGCTACCAGCATCCATTTCCATCTCGTGGCTTTCCATCGTGGCCCAGCAGCGGAAGCACCCTGTACAGCTCATAGTGTTACAATATGTCGTCTCTTTCCAGTCGCACAATGTGTGTTGCAGCAGTATTGCTGTGTAGAGGTCGCTTGACCAAGCACTGCCGACATCACCCCGTTCTAAGCACCATCAAAATGAATGCTTCCTGCTGCAACACTACAGGAACTTGCCGCCTATTTGGATTGCCACACGGGTGCTCGCTGTATCGCATCTCACATCTCACAACAGCTGCAGACACCCATGAAGGTGCCTTGTAAGATGATGATCACTATAGACCTCACCTCTGAGGAGACGGCACCATGGAGTGACCCCCAAGCAGCTACACCACATTTGCTGAAGCAGATCAGCGTCTCACCAACACCACACTCAACAGCAGATACATCAAACAGCACCCAGCCCTTCAGTCACACTCTGCCAGATATGACCGCCAACTGCAGCCTTGCTGCCATTGGTACCGGTGAACCAGGTCCCCTTCATGGAAGTCCAAATCTATACTTCGCTCCCATGTTAGACGACTCATTGATTAGTCTGTATGAGGACTTATCAGAGAATATGGAGACTGTGTCATGCCCCTGCAGCCCCATGAGCAACAGCATGCCAGCCAGCGCAGATCCAGTCTGCAATTTAGGCCTCATCAGCACCAACAATTCTGGTGCCTGGCAGCAGCAGCAGCAGCAGCAGCTACAGTGGGGGCAGCAGCAGCAACAGCAGCAGCAGTACTACTGCCCTGCCGGGCTTGAGTTTGTACCCAATCTGCACCACATGCATGCTGCTTCATCAAATGTCCGATCACTTGGAGCTGCTGGCTGCAGTGGGGCAGATGCTTGCTTCACACCCTTTGGCAGCAGCAGCGGCGGCAGGGGCGGCAGCAGCAGCAGCAGTCAACAAAGCAATCGCCACATGCTGCTGCCGCAGCAGCAGCTGCCAGTATCCTTTCACACTGCACCTGCTGCTGCTGTCACCCCTGCAGCACGCACCTGCAGCCACAGCATCAGACAAAACAAAGTGCACCATGCACTGCCAGTCATAGACTTAACACAACAACAGCAACAGCAGAGTCATCCTTCTTTTGCTGCTGCTGCCTCGATGCATGCAGCTCATTCATCAGCACACTTTGCAGGAATGAACAGTCTTGCTATGACAGGTATCCATCAACACCCTGTAGACACCAAGGAACCCATCCTGTTCGCTAGACCAGAGTACCACATGCCCACCAGCAATCCCCATCTTCTCCCAGCAACACCGTTGCCTGTGGCACCAGCAATAGCGGTAATGAGCCAGCATGATGCAGCATATGATATTCCCAGCCAAACAATGCAAGCCAGAACTGACACCCAGCATAGTGGGTATAATTCTACAGCAGCATACCAGCACATGTGGCAGCCTGGTCTTGCCGTTATGGCAACCAACAATACAGCAAACCTTTCAGCGGTGTCAACTGCAGCAGTCCCTGTGGTCAGTTTGCTGCAAGCGCCACTGCTACTGCCGCCGCCGCCGCCGCCGCAGCATCCTCCGTTTGGCAAGTGCAGCCAACCAGGGGCTGCAGGCGTAGCAGCAGCAGCTTCAGTAGATGACACACTATTCGGACGCAATCATCAACAACAGGCATGGCAGCTGCAGCAGCAGCCCCATCTGCAACAGCAGCTGCAGCAGCCGCTACACCGGGCGCAACATGAGTGGCAGGTTATACAAAACCAGCAACACCAGCTGCAGCAGCGGCAGCAGCAGCAACATGAGGGGCTCAAGCAATGGCAGCAGCAGCAGCAGCAGTATCATCAACAAAACCTGAGTCCCCAGCAGCAACATGGAGTTGATAACCAGCAGGGTGATCACTCAAGCAAGCCTCTTGCAGCAGCAGCAGCAGCAGCAGCAGCAACACTTGCAGCACAAGGTACGTCCATCCCAGTAACGCAGGTTGCAGCAATTAGAAACAGATCACCACCTGCAGCGGTATCTGCTGCTGCTGCAGCTGCAAAAGCAGCGACTGATGGTGTCGTGTGGAGTTGGGAGTATTACAGCAGCCATGTGGCAGAAGACAGCAGACTTTGTCCGGAGGAGCTGAACAACAGGGGCGACAACAAGAACAAAGCTGCTACTGGAGTTAGTAATGGTAAGGGGTTGGCCAGCAGCAGCAGCGGCAGGCGCGGCAGCGGCAAGGGTGCTGGTGTTCAGAAAAGAACGAACAACAGGAAGAGCATGAGGAAAGCAGCTCAGCAGCTCAGGGGTATGCTGCCGGCTGCTGCTGCTGCTGCGGCTGCTGCTGGCGATAGTGAGACAGATGGTGATGCTGTTGGTGGTGGAGGAGGTGGCAGCAGGCGCGGCGACGTCAAGAGTTGTGGTGTTCAGAAAAGGAGAAATAACAGGAAGAGCGTGAGAAAAGCAGCTCAGGGGCTAAGGGGTATGATGCCTGCTGTTGCTGCTGGTGGCGATGGCAATGCTGTTGGTGGTGGAGGTGGTAGCAGCAGAAAGAAAGGGACCACACAGGGGTCACCCCCTTGCAACAGAAAGCAAGACAAGACCCCACAACAGATGAGGGTAACCCTGATCAGGTACAGTGGCAGATCTGCTTCCAGAATTCTATCCCGAAACGAATCTGGATACTCTGAATCTCATGGCATGCAGCCGCTGTATGAGTGCTGGCATGTGGAAGGTCTGCAACTGTCACATCAGGAGGTCTGACTCATTCTGGGCGCCAAAGGGCTGGTACACAGTGGCTAACTTGCCAGTCTGTGCTGATGTCAAACATGCATAAAGTGCATTACAAGAAATTTCATTTCATTTCATTTCATTTCATAAGAAATGTTTTTACAGCACTGGTGCGGACGCACTGTGTATGGAACTTTATAAACTGCAAGCATCATGAGCCATGCCCGCCCTGCTTCAGAACCAAAAAAGTCATTATGAATGTGCCACCCCTGCTGCTGCTGCTGCTGCTGCCGCCAGGGCCATGAAAGCCAAGTTGGGTCTCCGTGCTGAGGTCCTCTATAACACCCTTGGTTTGCTGTATAGCGACAAGTCGGGCAATCTTAATAAAGAGGGGTCCGGGGTGTTTCTTGAGCAGGTTTTAGGGCCCGAGTTCATCGGCACCAAGCCCAGCTGGTTGTGGCCAGTCAAGGAAGAGTATGCTGAAAGAGAAAAAGGGGAATGCAAGTTCATCGGCCGTAAGTGGAAGTCCTAGGACTTCTTTCCCCTGGAGGGGAGGGAGTCATGAACTACTTGTGAAAAGAAAAAAATGGCTCAGCAGCAGCTGCACACTGTGCATGAGTCATGGGTGCTTGCTTATAGGTCATGGGTCAAAGGAGAATTAACTCAGCCACAGAACCCAGATTATTCAAGTATGACTTTTGCAACGTCACACTCCACAGTGTTGTGTCCCAACTAGTTTGAGTCCAACAGGAACTTCTTGACCTGAGGTGCCTTGATTGCAGCCAACTGCTTAGTATGATGAAAAAACTGACTTGTTTGATGGTTTACCTTCATCGCGTCTCAATTCGGTAATTGCTTCAGTAACCCTTAATCTGCAACTATGGACGTTGCAGTGTTCATTCCTGTTTGCAGTGCAACTGAAGAACACTTTTTAAGCAAGCTTACTGTGATAAGTACTTTCTGAACACTCAACGCTGGTTGCTACTGTTTCGTGTGTGCAGGCTGGCTGAGCGCACTGACAGGAAGGTTCATCCACCCCTCAGAGGCGAATCAGTGCTTTGTGAAAGCTTCAGCAGTTGGCAGCAGACCTAAATCCAGACGAAAATCTGCAGGCCAGCCGACCAAGAGCTGTGTGGGCTACAAGACGAATGACAACTGGCTGATGGAACAAGGTGAGCTTAGAGCTTAGCTTGGAGCTTGTGGGTAGCAAAAGACAATGGCAGAGATCCACATTAGTGCTATAATAACCAAGTGTAAGTAACACGAGGAATTGTTCATAATTCATGCACAGCATGCATTTTTCAAGCGGGTCTGCAATGGCAAACCACGCCTCAGATCTTCAGGATAAAGAAGATGAAAAGACAGATCCTCAAGGCACAGTGCAGTGAATTTCCAGACTCTGAGCTGCCGCTTATCAAGCAAGAAAGCTGTACTGCCTAGTAATTTGAGTAGTACTCAGTGCTACTGTCATTGCTGCTTCTGCTGTTGCACTTGTGTCCAGGCTTGTTCCCCTGGACCTGGCCCCTCCCACTACCTGCTGGACCCCTCACAAGTCCAGCAGACTCTCCACCTAAACCGCCTCGAGTAAGCAATCTTACAGAAATGAGCCAAGATTAGTTGCAGCATTCCGCAATATAAACTGATCCCAACACCGTCGCACTGCAATGAGCGTTGCTGCAGAATAGCCTACTAGTACCATCAATGCACCTCTCCCACACAGACTCGCTGATATCATTTCAGCAAGTTTCTGCTGTGACAGCAGCAAATGTGGTGGGCGGCAGTTTCTTGCACTCTGCTGGGAGCCAGCATCACTGATCTGTTCATACACTCTGTATTCGGGAAACTGTTGCTTTGCTCAGGCCCCCAAGATTACCCTTGAGGATGTTCTGAAGGTTGAGGATACAGTTGCTGCAGCAGTAGAGCGTGTTGATGCTGCAGAAGCCCACAGGCTGCGGGCAGCACTGTCAGCATACAAGAAACAGAGTCAAGCAGCTGATGCTCTGGATGTTAATGACCTAAGGAGCAGGAGGAGGGACTTGGAGCGGTTGGTGCTTAAACCTGCCAGGCTTGCTGGTGCTGCTGGTGGTCACCACCAGTGAATGGTGCTGGTGATGCTGACAATGCTGCTCCGCAATGAAGCAATTGCCATGAGCTACTCTGTCTGCTCCTTCTGGGTGCCCCTCTGGGGCCAGGTTGTGTGGTGTGGTGTGGTGTGGTGTGGTGTGGTGTGGTGTGGTGTGGTGTGGTGTGGTGTGGTGTGGTGTGGTGTGGTGTGGTGTGGTGTGGTGTGGTGTGGTGTGGTGTGGTGTGGTGTGGTGTGGTGTGGTGTGGTGTGGTGTGGTGTGGTGTCGTGTGGTGTGGTGTGGTATATACCATATATGGTATAGTTTGGTGTGGTGACAGGAGTTGAGCCGTGACACGGCTCAGGGCTGCACTGATATATTGCTGGGCAGTGCATAGAAAATGTCATATATAAAGATTTTGATCAGATAATGCAACATATTCAACACCAAAGTAAAATGTACAGTCCATGATGATTTTTGATGGACTCGCTGGTTTCCGCCCTTTGGTCCACTGCATGTTTGATGTGTGGCTAGACAACTGCACGGAAACAAACGGGCTCTCAACATGCTGCAGGTAATCCTAGCAACAGATAGATGATAGAAGGACCTAGGAGCATGATTACAGACGTGGCTACTGCACATCGGATAGTAGGAGACCCTGCATACAGGCAAGCTGTATTTTACCACCACCATACTGCCTGTAATTGTGTCTGTTGCAACAACAGTTGTTTCTTTGATACATTCTTGCTCTACAAGAGATACTTTTTTTGTCAATTTTTGGCGCGTGCCTCCCAGCGCTGTACTGGCGTGAATCACAAAAAGCGCGTCAAACGTTCAACAAGTTTCAATCCATTGGTAGGATATCCTACCAGAGCTGCAGTCATGCGGGAGCGAAGTTGCACCGGCAGATAACTGCACACGTGCTTCTCGGAGCTCCGACGCCCCAACGTGGACGTGGTGGTCAAACATGGGCAAGCATGAGTCTGTCTGTTACCAAAATCGACCATCAAACGATTAGTCTCTACGAAACGAAGTTGTTCCTATCATCGTCATCGCCACTTGGTACATTGGACTGGTTTCGAAATGGCCCGGGGACGAACCTGGAGATTCATGGCCTTTTGTGTGATGATTATTGCTGTCCTATGCCTCAATGCCACCACCTTCGCGGATACTCAGAGGCCAGAGGCTGCATTTGCTGCAATGGAACAACTCAAGGCAAGTGCCACGCAGGCTATCTGTAGTAATCCGCTGCATACCGGTATGCCCCCGACATCCAGCCGCAAGCTCTCAACAACGATCGGGGATATGCCAGATCAAATTGAATGTATGCAGACCCCTTATCAAGCCGGTGGTGTGCTAGCGGATACATCACCGTCAAGTGTAGGAGATAGTACTGATGTCGACACTGAAGCTGCTGTGCCATGGGGTTGTGCTGCCGTAGGTGCTGGAGAGACTTGGCTCTCTGAGTGGCTCAGAACTCAGATGGCCGAGCCCATTCCGTGGTGCTACCGTCGGCCACAGACTGCTGCAGATCCGCACATGTGATGGCTGTGTGAGCTGTGTTGCCTGCAATCCCTGCCAGCAAGGTAACCCTTGTATCCTGCAACTTGCAGTAGTGCACACTCGGTGTAAGGCTTCAAGCACTTTGGAAGTGCTCCTAGTAGAGGCAGAGCACAGGCGTAGTGACCCTGGACATCAGTACCTCATTCAATGAAGGTGTTTGTCTGGGCCGTCCAGCAGGTCAGCCTCAATGAGGCACTGGTGTCCAGTGGGTGTATGGTATGTATGGTATGTATTGGGTACGAACATCTCACAACCTGAATCGTTAAAGGCTTCAAAGACTGCCGCCAGTCTCCCAGAGTTCAGTAAAGTCTTCTCAGAATTAATGCCATTCATTCCCGCCAGTGGCTGGGCCTGGCTTGGGGCCCAAGTCTGGAGTCTCACCAGCGATTGAGACCGGTCACCCATATAGTTCATCAACAAGTCCAGACCCTCCAAATTATTGATTCACATCCTGTATGGGAAACATCACCGTGGTGTTCACTAGTAGTAATAACTTGCTGTTTGTAGCCACTGCAGTATTGAATACTGCTGCAACCACATGCCAAGTCATGCACAGCAGGCATGCTCAGCACTCATCATGTTTGCACAGTTCACAGGGCATATATCTGCCAGAATATGTAGCAGTCCTCAGACCTTCTGACGCTTGGTCGTATAAGGACTATCAGTTATCACTGCTGGCAGTTTACATGCAGACAGGCTGCTCACAATGGCATTGGATGTTTCATGATCTTGCAGCCGCCACCTACTGCCCAAACTCCTCATATGACTGTCAGGTTGGCTGCAAGTCCGGTTGTCAGAAGTGCCCCCAGAGCAAGAAAGCCAACAACAAGGAGTATGCGGCTTGCAGTGTCTGCGCTGTATGTGCAAGCTGCTGTCCTGCAGAACATCCTCTACAAACCAAGGGCTTCCAGTACTGCTCAAGCTGTGACTACTGCAAGTATTGCTCTGAATGTTGAGGCAAGCATCGCCGAATCGGATGGCTGTTGGCAGCACACACAAGAGCAATCACTGCCAGTGGCACTGGCAGTGCCAACCTGGAGTTGGAGCATCATCAAGATACAGTATGGCACGGGATGAGCCTTGTGTGTCTCGGTCCAAGCAAAATCTTTGCTCAAGTCAAGTGGCTGGCCCAACATGGCACGTGGCTAGCAACATTCTGGTACCTAGACAGCGAAGCCAGGTACATTAGCCAATGGATAACTCCTGGATCATCCATTGGTGCTATTATAGCATAGATGATGATCATCACCGCTGTGATAGCAATGATCGGATCATCATCTGAGTCAGTAGTACTGGCACTGCCAGCCAGGCTGGCTAGTGACTAGCAGTACTACCGGCAGTGATAAGCCTTGTCATACTGTATGGCATGAATAGCCTGCGGCCTTCATCCACCAGCTGGTGGTTGAATGGTTACTTGCACCACATGCCATGACATGGATGGTTGATGTTCAACGAGTCACGCAATCGGCATGAGCGACTATGATGGCTCCTCCAGCACGGTGCCCCTCTGGGGCCAGGTCGTATGGTATGGTGTAGTATGGCATGGCATGGCATGGTATGGCATGGCAATCAGGCTACTCAGTACAAGTTGTACTACTGCAGTACTGCATCACCCTTAATGAAACATATCAACATTCAGTCAGCACAGCCTGTCAGATCCTCATCCAAAATGGCCCTGGATGATTTCCCTGGCTTGCTTACTAAGTGCTCAGCGAGCATTGCAATGGCTCGATGGGGTTTGTTCAGCCGTGGCTTTGCATACTATGCATCATGCATCAGATAAACGGTCTGCCTTGGAAGTACAGCTGTTGTACTTCAAGTACAGCCAGCCAATGGCATGCAATTCATGGTCGACAGTCTTTTGTGCACACTGGAACGCTTTGACGCCATCAGTAACAGATTATTATTATTATTATGAGCTAATCATTGATGGCTACCGTTCTTCTGAGAATACGATTGTGTAGTATTTCAGATACTTGGCAAGTTATCTGTCACCAAATTTCTTTTACTCAAGTGCAGTGGCAGTGCATGTCCTTCATCATAGCAACAAGTGGTCTCAGACCACTTCAACTAAATCTCCCAAGTTGAGTTGTCGTCAGGATGACCGTCTGCCTCATGCAGTCTGCATGAGGCAGACTGTTGTGAATAAGGTTGAACGGGTCTTTTTAACGGGGCCTACATGCCACATCATCTGGTCTTGGCATCACCAAGAGTGCTCAAGCTTGGGGTGTATACCCCATGTATGTTATGACATGATTCCTCTGCAATGCACAATCTATCATGCCATGCCATTACAATGCCACTGTCATGGTGACTTTGAAACCGTTTAAAAGCATAGTACCTGATATGTTTCGATCTAAAATGCCGTAATGGCTTCCAACTGTCCCATTGCTTCACCTATCATCTGCGAGAGTCACAATTGTACAATCACGTGCGCCTATGGCCCAACCGTTGGGCCAGCGATGTGATGAGGTTGAGCAATAATATCATCTGAGAAGTTCTTGGTTGCAGTGCCAACTAGTGCGATAACAAGTTGAGGGAATCGTGTTTTGCGTTCAATAACATCCGAAAGCAGCAGCACTCCCTTCGATTGCCATGATGGTTTGCGCTGCACTGCGCGGGCGTGTAGGGCACATCAGGGATACTGTGCAACGACGATGCTTGCGAAGGTGGCGTCAGTGACGTGCAGCGGGCAGATATAGCTCTACTGCTGGCTCCGGGTATGACCAGTGTTATAGTAAAAGTGGTGCCGCGTGTATTTGCTGATTTGCTTTTCATTTTATAGAATAACAGACTGTTGCAGTTGATTGTCGTTGTAAGTTGTACCTGCCGGGCGAATTTGGGGCAAGCCGTCCAAGTGTTATTTTGTTTATGGCCTGTCAGAACTTGACCTATGCACAGTATGAGTCGTGGAATGCATATATTTTCTAACTATATTTCCAATGCGATGGCGCGACGGCTGTGAAAGTGGCCCTGGAAACAGCGGAAAATCCCGGCCCGGGCCAGCTTTCGCACGGAGCACCCCTGCCTAACACCTTCCGATGCAGGATCCGAGTTGTCGAATGCATACGATTTCTATTTAAGCTTACAATGCAATGGCATAACGGCCGTGAAAGTGGCCCTGGAATTAGCGCAAAAAACCGGCCCGGCCCGGCTTTTGCACGGGAAAGTGCCACCCTATAGGGGGTACCCCCTTCGAATCCCTGCCATCTGCCTTTTTGCCCTTGTAGAACTCGCCAAAGTCCTCAACTTGCAATGAATGTGTTCGGATGCCGCTGGCAGCAACTGACAGCCCCTGAGTTGCCAAGGTTCAGGCTAAGTCCAGCTAGCCTAGCCTAAGGCTTAGGCAAACTAGGCTGGTCTGCCTCTGATTCAACTTCTGAGTCAACTTCAATCAATTGAAAAAGCGACATATGAGGAGTCCGTACTGGTCTGCTGAAAGTTGACAATCAACTATGATTTCTAGGAGTGCTTGAACTGAATAGCGAGCTGCCATCATGGCAGCAATGGGACGGTCTCATTGATACTGTGTAGAACTTGCTTTCACCAGCCGGTCGAACGGTATCTGGAGCTAGCTGTGTGCCTCGACCAGCTTGGCGCTATTCTCCTTGCTCAACGTGGCATTGGCAGCGGGATCATCCGTGTTCCTTCGGATTACATTAAGTTCTTGCGTCGTTGTCGCAATAAGCCCCAGAAGAAGCCTACATGGGTACCAGAGGCGGCAAAAAGCTAGTGGGGCCAGTGGAGACCAGAGAGGACAAACTGGACCGTTTCCTGAGCACAGTCGAGGATCTTCCTGGGATGATCCAGCAACTGCAGGAGGGGGTGGCTGCGGCAAATGCTAAGCTGGAGCAGTGTGCCACAAAGAGCGAAGTTATTGCAGTTGGTTCAGCAGTGGCAGCCTTAGATCTGCAGGTGAAGCAGTTGCAGGCTGACAAAGCCAGTTTTGAAGAGACAGTCGACAGCATCAAAGGGTCTGTGGGGGCCCTGGAATCCAGACTGGCTTCCATGGAGCAAAGGCAGTGTCAGGTTGGCAGCGGTATGCCAGGTACAGCAACAGATGCAGTGCAGCAACTGGCCTTACTGCAAGAGATGCTAACTGCTAGAAGCTCACTGATCATCTACCATGAAGGTGAGGCAGGCAGAGCCCTTTTGGCACTGGTGCCACAGGAGCAGTCAGAGCGGGTGGCGGATCAGAACATGGGGTGTTTGTCAGTAGCAGCTGAGGTACTGGAGAATCAGGCTAAGCTGGTGATACCTGGCAGCAACAGGTCGGCAGTGTCTGTACAGATGGCGTTCAGGATGCGTCTGCGTAATCCCGTTGGTCCCATGCCGATAGTGGTGCGCTTGGCGTCTGCAGCACAGGCAGAGCAGTACCTGCAGTGGGCATGTATTGGTGAGGGTGCGGATGTTCTGCGGCGGCTACAGCTCTCAGTCAGACCTTATCTGACACCTGTTGAGAAACGGCAGAAGGATATCATTCAGAAGAGCACAGCCTTTGAGGTAGCTGTACATGCAGCTAAAGCAGCAGGAAAGGGCATCAGGTGGCAGGGAGCAGTTCCATACATCGGCGGTCAACAGTGGGTACCTCCTGAGCAACCCCCTCCTCCACCACCACAGCAGCAGCAGCAGCAGGGGGGTGTACCAGGCCATGGTGGGACCGGCACAGCAGCTGTGGGTAGGCTACCATTTGGCATCCCAGGTAGCGTGGCGGGCACCAGCGGGGGTGGCATTGCTGTAATGGGCTAGGATTCACAGGAAGTGCATGGTCTGAAAGCGGGCTACTGCAATGCCAATGTTTTGGGCAGCTCTAAACTTCAACGCATGCACGAAGTGTTCTCAGAGCATGATATTGTGCTCATAGTGGAAGCTGGCAGAGATAGATTTGATGTTGATGGTTTCACCCTGCATGGTTATGCTTTCTCGGGCCCAGGAAAGGGTCCAGGCAGAGGGGAGGGTGTCCTGGCATACACAAGGCACTCACTAGGGGTGGCGGTCAAGCCTCTGGCAGTAACAGAGCGCAGTGTGTGGTTAGGTGTTGGGCAGGGCATGAGCGGTGAGGGTGATTGGCAGCTGATTTTGGGTGTGCAGTACATGAATCCTGGGAGATCAGGACTTGCATGGCGCAGCATGTTCAAGGAGTTTGAGGGTTTACTTGGGGATATGATGAGCCGTGGCAGGGTTTTGATTTTTGGGGATTTCAATGCACATACGCATACCTTAGATGATACCTCTTACTCCCATGTTGGTGAGATACTTGAGGAAGTGGGTTACTTTGGGCTTATGGGGGGGAGCGTGTGCCAGATAGGGTTAACTCTGATCAGAAAAGGGCTGATGCTTATGATAAAATGCTAGTGTCTGTATGCCAAAAGGCGGGCGTCATTATTGGTAATGGGAGACTGCCAGGGGATGAGATTGGGGCCAGTACTTTCAACAGGTCTGTGGATGGTGCGGCCAGTGTCATAGACTACTGTTTGATTGACCCAGCGCTGTGGGATCAGGTGCAATGCTTGCGAGTCATTGGACCAGTGGAATGGTCGGATCATAATCTACTGAGTACTACTGTTCTTGTGAGAGGTGTTCAGGGCTGCCCTCCAGTTGGTACCCAGCAGCCTACAACAGTGCCTAAATGGGACCCCAGGAAGCAGGACCAGTATGTTGAGGCTCTGACATCCGGGGCTGCTGCCGGTAAGCTGCAGTCGATCGTGGACGGTGTCCAATCCCAGTCAATGTCAGTTATTGATGCTGTACAACGGCTATCAGATGTGATTCATGATACAGCTTGTGATGCCTTTGGTACTGTGAAACAGAAGTCTGGTTGTAGCAAGAGTGGTGGTGGTGTGAGTAAGGCATGGTTTAAGCATTGTGCACCGATGTATCGCCGTCTTCAGTCAGCTTTGTCTCGAAGAGATTCGCATGCTGCTAAGGCTTATCGCAGGAGCTTCAACTACCTAAAGAGAACATGGAAGCGGCACTACACCAAGCAGCTGTTTGCTAAGCTGCAGGATGACTGGAAAAATAACCCCAGGAAGTTCTGGCAGTACTTTAGGGGGACTAGGAAGCAGGCTGTGATTAATGATGTGCATGCATGGGGCAGATATTGGAAGGGGCTTTTTGTTGGTGAGCAGGGGGATGTTCAACATCTGCCGCAGTGTTTGCAGGGTCTTGAAGAGTTGTGTTCGGTCTTGGTTGAGGATACATCACTCTCGTTGAGGCAAGCTGCTATGGAACTAAACAAACCTATTGATATCAGTGAGGTTTATGCGGCAGTACATCAGTTAAAGATGGGCCGGGCTGCTGGACCAGATGGCATCAGGGCTGAGTTTGTTAAAGTAGCGATTCCTAAACAGGCAATTGCTCAACCTGAAGGGAATATTGTATTATCAGCTATCCATACTGTTATAGCAGCTGTCTTTGCCTCCGGGCAGTATCCAACCTCATGGTCTGAGGCTGCTGTGTCTGCTGTCTTTAAAAAGGGTGACGCTAGTGTGCATGATAATTACAGAGGTATTGCTGTTGGTAATCTATTAGGTAAGGTGTACAGTATGGTGATTGAT
>JABEVS010000026.1:234003-298803 GCA_018290735.1 Coelastrella sp. MACC-549 | reverse complement strand
CCTGAGCAACCCTGCTCTGTTGTGTGTTTCCTGTATGCTTCTGAACCTAGTGAGCTGGCTGGCATCATACCACAAAACATTGCTGCTACGTTTCTCGTTATTGCTACCTACGTATTAGGCGTTATGGAAGCCTCTCATTGATGTACAACAGCTGCAGGTGAAGAGCTGTGTAATGACTCGGCGAGGCCTATCACATGGTGCGTGATGGCGTCCAATGACTGCCAAAAGACCCATATGATACTGTTTGAGTGCAACGCGCCTGACTGAGGAACGATGAGGAAGCTTCATTGCAACGACATTGATCGTGGACTTGGCAGTTGGAGAGCAAAGTCGTTTTGCAATGTGCAGATACGTGTAGCATCAAAGTAAACCATCACAAGTGTATGTGAATGGAGTTATCGAGCCTTATTGAAGGCAGGGGGTGTGAAACAGGCATGTGAAACCGCGAAGCTGTAACTTACGTATGCATCGATGCTGCGCTTATTCAATCAAGCACCTACCTGAACTGTATTCTATTTGTATTACTATGCGTTCCATTGATTGCACACGTTCACAGCGTCTCACTATCAACGGTCAGTCACAATTCACACGAAGTCACCTGCAGCTGTGTCATCCTGAATGGCACGCTCACGAACAATATGCCATGCAGGAAAACCTGTCTACGCACCTTATTGTTGAACACCCCTACCTGACTGCCGCAGTAGAGGGGGTGCCACTCTCTGTGCTGCTGCAGCAGTACTTGTAAAGGGATACACTGTTCCACTCTTAGCTCCTTACAACTCATGCTGTGCACCTGTTGGCAATCACCTCAGCGTGCAACTAATCCTGCAAGTGCAGCTGCCAGTTGACACTTGCCAGCAGCATTAATGTGTCAATATTGACAGCAGCAACATAAACTCCAAACATGGTCCTGCTGACAGCCAGCAGTGAACTGAAGGAGTAAAGAAAGATGCCATCTGGCCTTGGACATACACATATGGTACGTTACTTACAAGATGATTGATATATGTTTTTCGCCCCAGGCATGGCAGCCTGCCTGCCTGCCGTCCTCATCATCGCATATTGTCTCAAGTTGGGAGTGCTTCAAGAAGGGCCTGTGCCTTGTACAGCCCGCATTGTGGTTTATCCAATAGCCATGGATTGCTATTGTTTGCCACGGTCTGTATATTCTTGAGACTATTGTGCGCAGGCTCTAGCCATTCAGTTTTTAACAAGGGAGCTGCATGATGGAGTTCAAAGTCTCATCTGCAAGGACTAGATCTGTGCACAGCGCTGTGCGACTGTCACTCCTTACATTGATTATTTGGCTTGTCATGAAGTTCAAGCATATCGGGTTCAGCTGCAGTATGTAGGATCATGCCCTCTTTCTTTGTGTCTGTGGGTCGTCTGGATTGCCGGCAGGCTGTATTGCTGCTGCAGCACCCCAGCACTTGGTGCAGTATACAGTTACTGCTGTGGCTTTCCAAAGTGCTAGCTCTTGCTCCGCATGATGCATATGTGTTTAGGAAGTAGCTGCAGCGGTGTGCAACAGGTTGTTGTCTTGCTCTTCGTGATTGGATCGAACCAATCAGCAGTCACTGCTGCGGTAGGCTGCAGTGTTGCTGCAGTAGTTTTATGTTCAGTGCAGTATACAGCCACTGATGTAGCTTCTGCAGTGCTAGCTACTGTTGTATAAGATGTCTTTGTAGACTGCAGCAGCCGTCAAGTTACTGCCTTCTGCCTGTGTGTATTCATACCAACTGAAACACTAGCAAGTCACTCTTTTGAAGTGGCACTTGGTGCCCCGTAGAGGTGCAGATCTACACACTGTTACTAACTTGCAGTACGCACACACCACAACCAGCCGGGGAGTTACTCAAGCTACGGCATGTGTTACTCCGAGTAACGTGGCGTGTAACTCAGGGTCGGGCGTTACTCATGAGTAACACGTGCAGGGCTTGAGTAACGGAGCTGTTACTCAGAGTAAGACCCTGTTACTCATTGAGTAACTCAGTGCTTACGTTTGTAGGGATTACTAATCCGTAGTACGTATGTAACCCTGTATGTCCTGCAGACCAACAATAATTGGCTAGTATCTTGCCCCCACCATTAATTTCTGCTGGCAGATCGCTAATTAATAAATGGTGTGATGTAAGGTGTTTTCAGACAGTAGTGAAATTTACAATAAACGACCTCACTTGACTTTAATTATGCGCTACCTGTTGCCAGCTCCTCCAGAATGCTGCGCAGTTGGTGGTCATCCTTCACGGCTCACATGATGCGAGGCTCACATGCTCAGCGATGTAGGTAATGTCTACTACTATCATCAGTACTTTGCAGCCATAGCATTACTGCCATCGGCCCCGCGCCTCAAATCTACCCAGTGAATTTAATCCACTTTCGGACAAGGCGGAGTGCATGATTATCCGATCTCAATTGTGAAGGGGGAAACCACCCGAGAACCCCTCCCATACAATGCCGAGA
Organism: Coelastrella sp. MACC-549; assembly: GCA_018290735.1. Classification (NCBI taxonomy): domain Eukaryota; kingdom Viridiplantae; phylum Chlorophyta; class Chlorophyceae; order Sphaeropleales; family Scenedesmaceae; genus Coelastrella; species Coelastrella sp. MACC-549. The sequence goes on along the minus strand of JABEVS010000026.1, from coordinate 296,340 downwards.
GCCAAGGCCTCCCATACAATGCCGAGAGCCAAGACCTCCTCCATCCAAAAGAATACTATTAGGGTAACGTCTACTATTACTAGAGCCATCACCATCACTTGAACTGTGAGTTACATCACCATGTGGATTGACGCACTACAACAGAGGAGCATCACTGAACCCAATCGATGCAGAACCCTCCCCTCCACTATTAGTATCCTTTGACCCACACCCAATTTTCAGGTTCTATACCATGGTGGTCAGCATGCTATGGACCACAATCCCAACAACTGTGTGTGTGAGCATAAGAGTGCCAAGTTCCCATACCATGCGGATATTCATCAAATGCATGTACACCACACGCCACACCCCATGTACACCATACGCCCGACTGTGACTATACCTATCTATATGCAGATGCAGATGCAACCATCGCAGAATTGGTTTCTGTGTATATACCGAACATCCCTGGTCGCAGCTGCTCTGCACAACTCACTACACATCTTGATCCTGGCCAATCAGTGTCAGTCTGTGCCAACTGAGGAGCAAGGAGCAACATATGCAAAGGCTTACACCACTCTACATTGCTACACTGTAGTGGCATTGAGAATTGCTGTGAAGTGTGTCAGGTGCGCCCAGGCAGGTGGTCTGCCTGCGCACATACTGGACACAACTCACAGCATCCTCAATTACGCAGAGTGAGCCCAACACTGGACCGTCAAAATCCTCAAAAGCTGTTGACAGCTGCCTGAAAAATGTTGCCAGCTACTCATGTGATTTGCCACCTGCACCAGCTTCATATGCTGTAATACCATCCCAATCTGCTGTGCTGCAGTCTGAACACACCCATAATCTCATTTGCATTCCCATCTCATTTGCAATCCCATGCCCTTGCAACAACTCCCACAGAGTGTGTGCATTAATGAGCCAATTCAGCTGCCAAATAAGCTCACATGCAGCTTGACACATGCTCATGTGCTGCAAGCCCATGATCATATTCATATTGGCGACTACCAGTCACTAGAGCCAGTTCAAGCTTGCACAACGTAAAATCACGCTTCCTTTGCATGCCGATGTCATCAGTATTGTCAACAAACAATACTAGCTCCTGTTATTCAGCTGTGCGGCTGAATCCATGAGCATCTACATCATCAAAAGCAAGGATTTGACAGGCGGGGAACACCACATAACAAGCTTGTAACAAGCCCGATGAAAGTGGGATTGAATGTGACATATAACAAGTGACATATAACAAGTGACAGAAACAATCTTACATACATACAACATTGTCCTTGGGTTGTCAAAACACCAGGGCTTGATATATGTACACCTGCTGAGATGGTCGCCAAAATACAGCAGGTTCAGTGCATGTAAAGAGCAAATGTACCACATGACAGAAAGCCGATACTTTTCTGGACAGCTTTCTACCCACTGAGTGACTGCCACTGCTACTGCTCAACGCATTGGTGTGTGCTTTTGTGGGAGCAGTGTGTCCCCATAAGCTCCTACTACAACCTGTAGAAGCAGCACCCTACATTTGAGCGATGCCAAATGTAGGGTGCACCTTACACCTCGTCACCACGATAACAACATGTATACACAACAATTTTTGGCCATCACCACTGTTTTTCCTAAGCTGCAAATATCTTATATGTGGCTGATGCAGCCACAATGCCGTACACTGCGCCAATGGTTCCCAGCACTCCAATAATACCAGTGATTATGACCAAGAACCAGTTGATGCTCCATTCGAAGCCCCATCTTGCAGGCCGATGGTACAGCAGCCAGAGGAGGGGAGGCAGAAGGAAGGTGGTGGGGGTCACAGTGATTGCACCAATTAGACCCTGTTTGGCAGCAGCAGCAGCAGCAGCAGCAAGTGTAAGCCTTGGACAGGGAATCAACCACGGGCCTTGCTGACACATACCACAAAACAGTCATAGACGATGCCAATGTGCTGTAGCACAGCATTCTGCACAGTGCTCAATATATCCTGCCACCACTGCCTGCAATTAATGTGTGTGCCACACACGGTGTGTGTCAGGCAGCTACTGTGCAGAAATGGCTTTTTAGTTGTCAACAATCATGAAGCACTCACTGGCTTATTAAACAGCAACTGCAGTACTCACCATGAGACTTCCAAAGAAGGGGATGACGATGGCGATCACTGTGATAATCACCACGAACACCAGCCTGATGCAGGTGGCAAGGATGGGGCTGACCCGCTCCACCCCAGATCTGTGCTTGATGCCGTTCTCAATCAGCTGATACACCGGCTGCATGTAGACCTGATAGGCGGAAGCCACATGAACCACCACCATCATGTCTGTGCACATGAAACAACAGCAGCAGCAGCAAAGCAGCAGCAGCAAGGATGATTTACAAAGCGATCTGGGTCTTTTGTTTCTAGGTGTGAGGGTGCTGGGACACACCCACAGGGTTGCACTGTGCAGATAAGAGTTCGGGGGCACTTCCTTACTTAATACCAACTGGCACTGAAACATCATCTGAAGGGTAAAACCTCTCAGTTTGCTGTACAAGAAGTGAAGCACCTGGCAGGGGAAGAGCTTCCTGTTCACATTACTGATTATAACATAACTGAAGAGATCTACAGTTCTGATCAACTCCTGTCAGTTTATAATATTCTTCTTGAAACTAGGATTTATAACATAAGAAAGATATCTACAGTTCTGGTCAACTCCTGTCAAATCATAGAATATTTCTTGAAAGTAGGATTCTCCTTCAAGAGGATTTAGGATTTTTCTTAAAAAAAGTACGATCTAAACTTTACACATAGTATCAGAAAAACCTCACAGCACTGACCTGCCATGGCCACAACCCAGCTGTGTGGCCCTCTTGCGAATGACAGCAGCACATTGTCTGCTACTGAGGTACCAAACGCATAAAAGCCGACAATGGACACGGCAAAGTAGGCAATGCCGGTGACGACGAATGTGATGTTGACACCGCGCATCATGCGGGGAACTGTGGAGGGGTGGCGGGAATCCACTGGGAGCGTTGCCTGGATTTCAAGGGCCACATTATGGCCACCTGCATACATTCAAAGAGAATAAATACACATTCAGGTTAGAAAATACCATCATTGAATTAGAAAAGGAATTTCTATAATCAAAGTATCATCCTGCGCTCACTTAGTAAAGGGTGGTAATCACGAGAGTGGAAGCAGCATGACATTCAAAGCAATAAACGCAATGAACAATACTAATTCATCAGCAATGAATAAGCATACACTGGGACTCACCATATGCAAAAAGGATTGATGTCAGCGCATTGAAAATGCCCATGACACGCTCGATGGATGTCCGCTCCACACGTGCCGGGTCGTAGTTGACGGAGCCAGGAGCCGGATGGACGGTGCCGGACATTGCCACGGCGATGGTGCAGTACGCGACGCTCATGAGTGCGCCAACGAGTGACACGAGACTGAGCTCATTGAAGCTTGGCAACTGCAGGCACACCAGCACCAACAAGCCTGGCATTGTGTTTTGCAAGGTGTTGATTCATCAAGAGCTATTTTTGATGTGTTGTGTGCTGATTCCACATGGATTGTTGGGCTGCTTTCACATGGATTGTTGGGCTGCTTTCACATGGATTGTTGGGTAGAACTCAACCATCAAGGTGAAATCAGCATATAATAAGTCAAGAAGGTTGTCACATTGTGCATCAACATCAGCACATAGTACATCAGACCAGCAGCAGCAGCAGCAGCAGCTGACGATGACTCAGCAATGACAGCAGCACAGTACTCAGCAGCAGCAGTGTAGGAAGAAAAACAGAAAGCAGGAAAAGGAGAAGGAGAATGAGCAGGAGGAGGAGGAGGAGTAGCTGACTCACCAGTGACAGCAGCAACTGCACTCCTCCAAAGATGATAAAGAACACAAACTTTGGCACTGCAACTGAGGGGTCCACCAGCTTTGAGAATGCCTGCAGACTCTCCCCACCCAGAACCGTGTATGTGATGGCGATACCCACGAGGACAGCGATCTGGAAGGGCAACAAAATCTGCTTGCCCTTGCCCTTGCCAAAAACATAGTCGGCAAGCTGATCATATCTGCACAGAACGTTGATAGCAGCAGCAGCAACAGCAGCAGCAGTGTTGTGATGTGCATATGTTAACTCCAGTAGATGTCTGATATGAATGATTATATTACTACGGCTGTTTGGCAGATGTGATCTACCGCTGTTGGACAGTTGAAGAAGGGGATGAAGACAAAAGGCAGAGGGACACAAGAATCCATCAAGTGCCAGCAAGCTCACGGTAACTGTCTTATTGGGGTTTGCTTTTGCTGCCTTGTTTCTTTCATGCGTTGCTGCCTTGTTTCTTTCATATGCATTGCTGCCTTGTCTTTTCATATGAAGACTCAGGTACTTGTACTGAGAATATGCTACACCAACAGTATATTGGAACCAGGCAATATGCCGACTCGTGTACCTGTACTGACAATATGCTGCACAAACGATTTACCCTGCTATTAGCAACGTACATGACCTGAACTAGAAATACACCTAAACTAGCATTATACATGAAGATGGGAATGATGTGTAGACCTTGACAGCCGCTCACCTGTCCAGGCGCCTCACCCCCTTTCCTGCTTTGTGGTCCAGATCAGGCACCTCGTGCATGTATACCAGCAGCTTGTATGTGTACCAACTGCAAATACAATCAGCAGCAGCAGCAGTGGATGTGTTGCAGCAGCACTTTACCCTAAAGGGGCCAGGCCTTACACACTGCATTGATGACCACAGTATGCCTGTGTTTGTGTCCATACAACCAACAAAGCCTGTGGCAGCCTGTGGAGTGTGGAGCAACCGACTGCTGTATCTGAGGTATTTGCAAAACACTCCTGGAATTCTTTCCTGAAATACTTTCTGACAGAATGACAGAAGAGTCCTGAAATACTTTCTGACAGAATGACAGAAGAGTAGCAAAAATGCTGATGGAGATGGAGCATGCTAAAAGTAGAGCCAGCTATGGTAACTGGTGCAGCAGCAGCGGCTGTTGCTGCTGCTGGTGTTGATTGAGCCTACAGATGTAGGCTGTGTATCACAGCTACATTCAGCATTGCTCACGCAACAGCTGATTTGACTGCAAGCAGTAGCATCAATAGTGCTTAACAACAGCCAGGTGTGAGAATTACAATAACAACTTAACTGATCCCCTCAACAACTAACCCAGCTTACACTCCCAACAGCTGCTGCCTCAGCAAGCCTTGCTGAGCACACATTGGCCAGTAGCAGCTTCCCAGGCAACCAGCAGCAACACACTCCCAACGGCAGCGGCTGTAGCCATCCCCTGCCAAAGTATGGCATACTGTTGCTGTATAGCTATTTCTGCTACGACTGCTGCATCAAACTGTACTGACTTCGAACCTAGTGCTGTTGCTGTTGTTGATTGTTGTGGGTTTAGCTGCTCTCTCTCACCTGACCCAGAAAGAGAACAACAGCATGATCAAACCTCCTGGCCATCCCAGATGCGAGAACACAGCGGGGAGGCCCAACACTCCCGCACCAACCATGCCAGTAACGGAGTGGTAGGCGACATCTTGCCTGTGGAACAAAAACGCGAACAGGCAGAGTCGGGAGCATAAAGACTCGACATTACTGAGCAAGCTGCTATTTAAGCATCTGTGATTTATACCCAACAAATTCAGGCTGCATCATGGCTCGTTAGCAGCCAATATGCTACATCAAATCCAACCGCGAGTCAGATGCAGTTTACAGGGCAGTGGAGAACATGGAGGCGCCTTCTTGCAGGTCTTTCAGTTGTGATAATTAATCCAGTGTAATCGGTAAGGAACTCCAGGGCAGACGGAAGTATAAGATGAACAACTCGAAAGGCTCTCGCAAACATGAGTTGTTGCCTACCAACTAGCAGTGCGCCTGACGTTGGTATCCTCTTCTATTACCACTGCGGCATCTCCAGAATCAACCGCCTTCACTTCTCTGACATCTGGAAGCGACATGATAGCAACACCAGGATCCCTGCCGAAGAAGAGTGGCAACAGCTGTGACAACAACAATGCCACGATCTAAATCGAACAGGCGATCGGAAGATCAGGCCAGCGCATTGAGCGGTGGGTGTGCGCAGCCTTTGTATGTTGATCCTGTAGCAGAAGTTGACAGGAAGAGTGACGTAAATGACAGATCGGTGGGTTATGTAATGGCTAATCCTTTCCACTGCTGTCTGCAACAGTGTGTTCAGCCCCTTGAAGCCTTATGCAAGTGCACGATCAACCGTTTGCAGCGCAGGCAGCCATGCCAGCCTGCGCAAGCGCGAAGCGTCATCACTTCTGCTCGCGGCAGAAACTATTTGTGTTTCCAAACACCGCCAACAATTCCTACATTGTAGTGAATACCGGTATGTGCCGCGGATGTCTGTTGCTGTCAAGTGTCCCTATCTGCTGCAGTGAAGTATGTCTGTGCATATCAAACACCTGACAGCAGCTGACCAGTTCCTAATCTGTCCTTCTTGCTTGGCAGTTGCTTCGCCAAACCATCATGCTGCTGTCACAGCCTGCCCATGAACATGTTCAGCAGCAGCTGTGATTGGCACTGCTGATAGCCACAGCAGACCGTCTGAGGAGGCTCTGCTGGCAGCGCTAACCCAATGGTGTTGGCTTCTGATGAGCACAGCAGCCTTTGCAAGGTATGACATGACTGCCAAGCAACTGGTGCAGTGTGCCGTTCAAGTCTCAGCAGTTCTGCAGTAGCAGCAGCGTCGGCAGCACTGAGCAGCAGCAGCCGCAGCTGGTGCTAGGTGGCACCCGAAGGCGCAGCAGAAGGAAGCAGCCAGGATAGCAGTAGGAGCTACTACCATCAGCACTCATGCGATTCATGACAAAGTTTATAATACGGCCTACTAAGCGCTGTGTGGAGCAAGATGTGTGAGGAATGCTGACAATGGTGAGCAGAGGCTCTCAGTCCGTCAGCAGAGCTGCTAACAGTCATGGTGCACTCACAGATAAAGGATGTCGTAAGCATGCAGGTTGCAGCAAATCGTGACATAATGCTTTTTGCACTGCCTGATTTGTTGCATAGTAAGCTGTGCTACACCTTGTCCACATGATGCGTTGAGCATGCAGCTCTGTGGGCTGCTGTCCCATGGGGTATGGATACGAGCTGCAGCATAATTGACTATCCCATGTCCCATGGGTTATCCACCTAGTAGGTAGTGGTACACACTACACAACTTGCATCAGGGACTGGCTGGCTGCTGATTCTGTGTCTGTATGTGTTGGTGTTGGTGTTGGTGCTGCACTGCAGTTGGAGGATCAGCTGGCGTAGGCGCGTTAGCCAGAATTGCATACAGCGGACCACTGGTGGACCTGACGTGAAGCAGCAGGGCCTCTCTCGTCTGGGGCCTGCTCAGCGACATTCAGAAGCTGCAAGAGCAGGTGACTCGGGCTGCGGCAGCCATGCCATGGTCGAACCGTCTGCTGAATTAGGTGACTGCAAGTGGTTGTCATGAGCTGGAGCCAGCAGACAAGATTGTGGCCAGCTTGACAGAGTCCTTGGGCAAGTGGTCCAGCTGGCAGTGTTGTTGGGCGACTTGCAGCGTTGAAATTCATCATCAGCTTCTACTGTTCAAACCTCCTCTGGCTTATGCTGCAACTGAACTTGAGTTGGCATCCGGCTGTGCTTGATCAGCACTTGGAGCTAGGTGCCGTCCTGAAGGGCTTTGAATGCCATTCAAAGTGCAGTGCATTCATGAAATGGAGATGTGCCAGTGGCAGTGCTGCAGCCTGAAGCAGCACTTCTGGGTTTCTTTGCCACAGCACATTGTGAACGCAATACCACACCAGGTCAACAATAAGAGCATGAAGCTGCACTCATAGCCAGTGGGCATGCTTGCTGATAGGGCTGGTGGGTATGCCATGGAGATCAGTCGGCCTGAGTTCGCTGCCAGGTTCAACTGGATGCATCCATATGGTGCCAAGCCCTTCAGATGAGCGGCTCAGCTGCTATGATGAGCTGATGCTTCAGCAGCGAGTGCATTTGGGTGGTGTCTATTGCACGGCCCTGGATTGATTCCGTGCATGTCATGCTGCATGTGGGGCATTGCGAGCACGTGCCGCATTGTGGCGTACTGCACGACAGGCGACAACCGACGCAGACCAGTATTGTTTCAAATACACATGCATTGATCCCTTCTCTGTGTTTCAAGCACAGTAAAGCAGGCTGAACAAGTAGCCCTGGAGCTACCAGAGCATGGTCCCGCCTTTCTGGTTACCTGCCTCAACGAACCTGTACAATCCCTAGAATTTGTCACGATGATGATTATGCTCTACGTCAAGTATGTTGATCACTTGCACGTTTTGAAAAAACATGCACATGGTACACCAGACCCGGCAACTGGAACACGCTCTTGCAGCCGTATAGCATCGAACGTGACCACTTATACGTGAGAAGATATATTGAATCTGACAGATTATGCGTTCGTCCTCATAGCTGCATCAACTGGTTCGCTGTTTCTCCAGTTGGACGCCCCAATACACCTTCAACAAAACTTAAAAAGCGTAGTTCTTGCATATGTGAAGACGTCAGTTCATAAGGCTGCCCGTTCAGGGCGCTGGGGGGCTGGGGGACCGTTCCTTTCCCACCCAACTGCTGACCGGCAGCACGTAGCATGGATATACTCCTATCGTACAATCCGTTTAGCTATGGAAAATCAGACAGTGCCAGCATACGTTCGGAGGTGCTGGGGTGAGTTCTTATGCAGTCAGCGAGTCCACGCAGCACTAGATGTCGGCCAGAAACAGCTGTACTATACTGTCAGCAATCAGCAGTGACAGTCAAGGAACCAGGCTCATGCGACAGTTGCTCAGCCCAACTGTAGCAGTGCCGCTGGCAGCAGCTGATGCAGGTGCCTTGGTCACGTGAACGACGACGTCCTGCAGCATTCGACAGATACCTGGTGAAATATCGTCTAGTAGCAGCTTGTCACCGACAATGCGATGCCATCAGGGCTCTGCATGGCGTCTGCTGTTACTGTTACTGTTCAGCACCTTTGTAGCTGCCCATTTGCACCCTGTCAATGTAATGTCTCGTTATATGATTATTGTCCACATGCTAGTGGCGTTTCAATCGCCCTGCTGCAGTCCGTTGCTGCAGGAGCAGCTGTCGATCAGGAAGACATAGGCAGCATCTTAGACTGTACATCCAACAGCAGTACAGCAACTCTTTCTTGCAGTATCTCTCGGTTTTTGACCGCATTGTGCCCGCTGTCCTGCAATGGGTTATCCAGATTTGCAGGACAGCAGGCAGAATGCAATCAGATGCCGAGAGCTATAGAATGATAAATATACATATATTCACATATCTTGATGATATTCCTCATATTGCCTTGCAGGATTGCGGGGGACCTTTCCAAACGCTCAAAGCGAGTCAAAGCTCACAGCACCCACCCGACCTCCCTAGACTACAGCACCATACCCACAAACAGCAGCAGCAGCAACAGCTGTGAAGAACCCAGCTACCCTTTCGCAGTGCCCATCCACGCATACAGCAGCAGCAGCATTACCAGCAGCCAGCATGTGGCCTTCTCAAACCCTATCAGCATCAAAGACTCGGACAAAACCCCAAACAGCAGCGGAACAGCAGTAGTCCAAACCATACGGAGCAGTAGCCCAACAGTAGTAGGTCTAGCTCAGAGCTACATGCTTCACGATGGCAGCAACAGCAGCAGCAACAACAACACCGGCAGCAGCAGCATCTTCACCGGATTGGCGGCAGCGTCGGCAGCCTCTGCTGCTGCAGCTGCTGCTGCCAGCGTGTTGCGGTTTAATGTTGTTGGATCACCTGTGGGAGTCACTCCGCTGCCAACATATGGCAGCATGAAGAAGGGAATGAACACAGTGGCGCTGGACATGGCTAGCATGTGTAAACGGTAAGCAGTAGCGGAGGTTCCCTTTCGTAAGTGAGTTTTTATTCAGGAATTGCAGCACCACGGGTGATAGTTGCATGTTTCTTGAATTGGGTTTGGGGTGAACACGGTGGTGCTGGACATGGCCAGCATGTGCAAAAGGCAAGCAGACTTTCACCTGGAACCATTATGAATAATAGAAGATAGGATAAGTAGTATGCAGCAACATAAATGTACGCAGTTGATTGTGTCCAATTTGAAAGCAGTGCATTGCAAGAGTGCATTAATTAATATGAAGCTTCTGGTGTTGATAGGAACTGTTGTCTTTGAGAGTGTTGGTATGTTGTGTAGAACTGTAAATGACAGCAGACTGCAGCTGCTTGCGCAACAAAACTGCCCAGATAGCTCGTCCATGACACAGACTGCAAGCCTCTGCCTAGCAGCAGTGCCAGCAGCAGGAGTCGCAGCAACAGCAGCAGCAGCTCAGAGCGGTTGGTAATTGACAGAGACAGCAGCCACATAACATCAAAGCAGAGAATGAGCGGCAACAAAGTGAAAGATAACTGGTTGATGGAAGCAGCACCATCAGCAGTGTACCCAGGCACAGTAGTGACGCACCTGAGCTGTCGCAGGACTCCCAGCAGCAGCAGCAGCAGCAGCAGTGGGAACTAGCAGCAGCAGGCAGCAGCAGTGGGAACTAGCAGCAGCAAGCAGCAGCAGCAGCAGCAGCTGCTGCCTAGGATTGTTATGATTCTAACTCACATGAAGATTAAGGAAGGATACAACTAGATGCGGTTGTCTGTCTCAGACAATACACACCCTCCCAACGGCACACATCTGCTGCTGCCGCTGCTGCTGCTGCTGCTGCCACTGCTGCTGCTGCTGCTTGTCCTGCACAGGTTATGGCTGCTGGCATGGCCTCTGAGTTGGATGGAGGTGCTCACCTTCACTAAGGAGCTGATCATCACCAGCTATGTGGGCCACCTGGGGGCATCAGAACTCAGTGCACTGGTGCTGGCACAAACTGTCTACAATGTCACCGGCAATGCCCCGTAAGTGTTGTGTGCGGAGAAAGGTTTAGGTTTTTCTGATGTAGTTAGCTCTTATGTAGTTGCCAACAGCAGCAGCAGCAGCAGCAGGGCAACAGCAGCACTGGCAATGCCCCGTAAGTGTGTGCCGAGAACGGTTTAGGTTTTTCTAATGTAGTGAGCTCTTGTGTAGTTGCCAACAGCAGCAGCAGCAGCAGGGCAACAGCATAATTGGTAATGCCCCGTAAGTGTGTGCAGAGAAGGCTTTTGTATGTACTTAGCAACATCAGCAGCAGGGTTAGGCCAAGGCAGCAACAGGAACAACAGAACAGGCAACGCCCCGAGTTTGTACAGAGAAAGCTTTCTTGTGAATTGGGCAACAGCAGTCAAGGCAGCAGCAGGGCAACAGCATAACCGGCAATGCCCCGCAAATTTGTGCAGAGAAAGCTTTTGTATGTACTTAGCAACAGCAGCAGCAGCAGGGTTGGGTGAAGCAGATAATGAGCGGTAGTGACATGAAAAGTAACGGGTTGACGGAAGTAGCAACATCAGCCATGCATCCAGGCACAGTAGTTATGTAACCTGAGCTGCCGCAGAACTCCCCGCAGCAGCAGCAGCAACAGCAGCAGCAGTGGGAACTAGCAGCAGCAGCAGCAGGCAGCAGCAGCAGCTTCCTAGGAGTGATTTAATTCTAACTCACATGGAGACTAAGGAAGGATGCATGTCTGTGAAGCAGTCACTTCAAGATGATGCCTCCGAGCAGAGAACAGTAGTGTTTTTTGTTTATCTGTTTTCTTCTTATGATGATGCCTATCTGCTGTGCTGCATGCATTGCATATATAATATTCACACATAAGCAGGTAGTGTCATGCGTGTCATGGTGGGGTTGTTTGGATCGAGGTGGTTATGCTGTGCCAGAGGTTGATTCAGGTCCTGATTTGGAGAGCTGGCAGCAGTCAGGCTGAAGCTTGCTGAGCAGCAGCAGCAGCAGGGCTCAATTACTAGATGGCAGCAGCAGCTGCAGGGATGTTTTACTGAGCATCACCATCACCATCAGCAGCAGCAGCAGCAGCAGGGCTAAACTGTTCCCTACCTGATCCCCACCGACAGCAGCAGCAGCAATAGCAGCATGACTGATCCACTGAACATCACCATCGGCGGCAGCAGCAGTGGCACAGGTTTTTGCTGTGTCTGCTGCTGCTGCTGCTGCAGGCTGTCTGAGTGAGCAGCAGCAGATGCTCCAGCAGCTGTTGTAGAATCCCTTGTCAACTTCCATTGCTGCAGCAGCCAGTGCCCACCTTGATTGCCTTTCTTGGAAAAAAAAGTATTCCAACCTCACCACCACTTTTTCTTCTTCTTCTGCTGCTGCTGCCGCTGCTGCTGCTGCAGGATGCTGGGGTTTGTGACGGCCATGGAGACATTCTGTGGTCAAGCATTTGGTGCTCGGCGCTACAGCCTGGTTGGTGTGGTGCTGCAGCGTGGCCTGGCCATCAGTCTGTTATACTGCTGCTGTGCCCTGGTGATGTGGAATTGGATTGAAGGGGTGCTGGTGTACACGGGCCAGGTATGCAGCGCTGTATTGCTTTTTATGTATTAAACTTTGTTCTTCTCGATAAAGCAAGATTCTCAAGTCCAGTAGGACATATTCTACGCAACGATAGTATATATATGTCATAAAGCAAGAAGGTTGGTCCATTACATCTATCTCTGTTTTTATTTAGATGAGCTGCCGGATTGCTGCTCCTGCTGCTGCTGCTGCTGCTGCTGTTGCTGTTGCAGGATCCCGGCATAGCTGCCTCTGCCAGCAGGTTCACCCTGGCGCTGGCTCCTGCGCTGTTCATGGACGCAGCGGACCAGTGCTGTCGCCGCTACCTGTCGGCTCAGGCCGTCGTGCAGCCGCTGATGCTGGTCACACTCGTCGCGACGCTGTTGACGCCACTCTTCCTCTGGATGTTTGTGGCCAGGTGGGCACTGTGTTTGATGATCTGCTTTTTACCACTGTAATTCAACAAGTAGATGTATGTAAGTGAAGGTAAATACATCTGTGCATGGAACTAGGAAGAAGCGCTATTCAAAAGAAAGAAGCTTAATATATTTGCTTTTGATAATAGGGTATCAGATGGCTATGTATCAACAGCTTCTTGATTTTTACGTTTATTCTGGTAAAAGGCTTTATTGAGCATTGTATAAAAAGGTCACACCAGCTGCTTGGGATGAATCAACTCCCATCAAGTCTGCCGATTGATTGTTGTTGGTTTATCGTCTTTTTATCTCATCAGTCTATGTGTGCATGGACCTGCATCAGTATCTATCTATGGAGTGCCAGTATACAGATGGCATCAGTTTTTGTGTTTAGATATTGTTGGTTTGGGCAAAAAGATTCGTATCTCTGTCAGTGATGTCAATTCTGGCAAAGGGCTTCAAAATTCTGTCAGTTATGTGACCAGTAGGACCTGGTGTCTACTCTGTGAAAATAATTTCAGCATTCCTCCAAAATCTGCCAAGATCTTGAGCGCTGTTGAGCCCCTACACCTCCCGCTTATCCCCGCACCACCACCACTTTTCCAGTTGCACTTTCAACCAGTAACCATCACCTCCAAAAGCTTTGTCAACAGGCATTGTGTCCCCACACAGCAGAACACAGAATAAACAACAAAGCTGGCATCAACCCCTGCTGCTGCTGCTGCTGCTGCAGGGCTGGTCTAGGTCTCTTAGGTGCTGCTATTGCCTGGGATGCGGTACAAGCCACCAGTTTAGCTCTTATGATCAGCTGCTGCGTAATACACACCAGGAGTCAGGAGAGCAGCCGGTGCACGTGGCCTGGCTGGACCCTGGACGCCTTCAAGGACTGGTCGATGTACATACGGATGGCCGTGCCCAGCTGTGTTATGATCTGTAGGTGCTTCTTTTCAGAAGTGCTTTTCTTGCCAAATACTTTCTTTTGTTCTATCGCATTGCTTGTTGGAGTTGGGGTGCTTGACATAGCGTGTTGGCATGCAATCAGCTGCTGTACATTGGTCTCTATTTGCTGTCTACTGCTTACACCTTCAAAACCCAGCAGTGTGCCACACAGCAGTTCAGCTGACTGTATATATCATCATAATAAAATAACCAGAGTGTGTGTATTCTGTATTCTCTCATTTTCAGATGTTTCCAGATAATTCCATATTTCATTTTGTCTTTTGTTCGATTTATTTACATTGTGCAGGCCTGGACTGGTGGACGTTTGAGGTCATCGTCATGCTCAGCGGCCTGCTGCCGAATCCAGAACAGACGATGAGCATGATGGGCATCACCTTCAACATCCATGCGCTGTGCTTCTTTGCCGCACATGGACTCAGCGGAGCCGCCAGCACTCGGATTGGAAATGACTTGGGCGCCGGACGACCCCACATGGCTTGGATGACGGTTCAGGTGAGCGGCCAGATTTTCAGATTGGGTTTTTCTGAATTTAAATGGAAAAATTTGAGTAACTTTACACATTCATCATGTCTATTTATTTTTTCGAGTTTGGAGGTCCAAACTTTAAGAATGCATACATGGAAAAAATTGTGGCAAACGCATTCATCTTGCATCCCTTGTACTTCTGGCGACAGCCTCACAGTGGCTGGCGTTTTTACATCAGGTGACTCCATCTGACACTCTCTGTCGCCTAAAATCTTCACTCACTTGATTAATAATAATTCATACTGTATTTCCATTCGGTCATTACAACAATAGGTGAAGTATGTACCTATGTGTGTCTCACTGCCGCAGGTTGCTGTGCTGATGGGGACAATTGTGATGCTTATCAGCAGCTGCTTCTTGCTGCTGGGGCGGGGCCAGCTGGGCAAGCTGTTTAGCAGTGAAGCTGATGTTGTGATGCTGACAGCACAGGCCGTCCCACCACTGGCGGTCTCCCTCATAGGTGAGCGTTGTATGTCTCAATAGGTTTAGGGGGGGTTAGGGTATAGGGGGATATTGCCGCAGTGTTGCCTGTGTGTTGCCTGTGTTCTTGGTAACAACCCAGTGAGGAAGTATATGTGTGTAGGCAGTTGTGCCACTTGCCTTGAGAGCCCTTGTTGTAGGTTGATTGTCTCCACATACTGTCAGCACTTTGGGTGCATGAGACATTCATCAGCACTCTGAATTTACCACCATGCAACTGTCAGTTTTGATTGTACTAACACCCATCAGTTGGTTTGTCCAATATTAAGTGATCTACTTTTATCACGCCTGCCTGTATCCATCATCAAACAGCATTGATGATCATGTTGCACTTGATTTTTCAATTCCAGTCATATTGCTTGATGACTGCTGCTGTCTGTATAATACAGAGTTATGATGATTATCACTGTCTATGTTGCTGTTGATAACGGTCACACTCCTGTTATAACGGTCATACTACCGCTGATAACGGTCACACTACTGTTGATACCTGTAACACTACTACTGTCTGTTCGCATGCATCCTGTGTGCAGGTGAAGGGGCCAACACCGTTCTTGCTGGAGTCATGCGCGGCTGCGGGCGGCAAAAGATTGGGGCCACAATCAACCTTATAACCTACTGGGTCTTTGGCCTACCGATCGCCTGCTTGCTTGCATTCCCTGGCAAATTGGGTGCTCTTGGTTTGTGGACTGGGCTGGCTTGTACTGCCAGCATACAGGCCTTACTGATGACGTTGACTGTGTTCAAGTAAGTGGAGCCTGAGGGAAATGTTGTATGTTTGTGATTCTGTGGCTTAGTACACTCTACTGGTTCCCAATTTAGAACAATGATGTGCTACAAAACTGTTACAATGTTACTCATAACAGAACATACTATGCTGAGGTAGTACCTGCATAGTGATGTTATGTGTGCAAGTCCGGGGCTGGACAAGTTGATACAGAAAGCGCCAGGGACCTAGCTGTGCTGGCCACTATTGCAACTATACATGTCTTCCTTTTGTTTTGAGTGTTATTGTCTGTGGAAAACTGATTATTGAGGCCAACAGTCTGCTGGGCAGGGAAAGGGTGCAGTCCCTTTAATGATTTGAGCATTCAAGCAGATATATCCACACATGTAGACAAATATCGGCACAGTTATGTCATTGATACTGTTGAGTCTAGAGGATGTCATTGGGTGTGGCTGGGTGGACCTTCTTCAATTCAAATACAGCATGCCTTGCACAAGGTGTGTTCTGTCTTGAAACCTGATCTCTTGCTGAAGAGACTGGCACAGGCAAGATCTGCTGAGTATCAAGCTAGTCTCTCTCATTGCTGTCACTGCTGCTGCGTCTGCTCCTGTAGGTTCAACTGGGCAGATGAAGCAGCACGAGCAAAGCATCTAGTAGCGGCAGGCGAATTAGTGCTAGAAGATGAAGAACCATTTGACTCCCCTAGCGATACTTACATAGAGAGCTATCACAACAATGATGATGGCAGTGGCGGCGGCAGTGGCAGCGGCGGGTACAACAGCAGCGGCGATGGTGATTTCTCGCCGTCGGATGTGTCTGGCGCTTCACGGCGTACAGGGAGTGTCACGACGAGGGCGGACAAGGCCGGAGTGATCGGCTATCAGTCATTGAAGTCCAGCCCGGTCGAGCTCAGCCGGTTGTTGCCGTGATGCATTGTCGAATCATCGCCGCGGATGTCACATCGCATCAGATCGATGATTGCAAGATGAGTGCGGAAACGTGTGTTGTTGTTTGTTATTTGTTTGGGCATTGCGGCTGGGAATGTGTTAGCGTTGCAGCCCAAGGCTTCAATGGTTTTGCATACGGGGTTTATGGATACTGGTTACTGTACATTCGGCTTGTGAGATACCGGGCGCAAGAAAGATGGCAGGATTGCTATGGAATGTGTTATCAGTCATTACAAACTGAAGGCATGTCGGAGTTGAGGGGTGATTCAACAATAGAATAGAATGGCGTGACATTTCTGAATTTCATAAATCTCTAGACAACAGAGTATACTTGTGCAAGGTCTCAGAGATGTTGGCACACGATCTACCTAGGGTCACTGTTGTTGTTTAAGTTTGGCTGCAAAGCTTTACTTCAAGACTCATCAATTCATTTGATCGTGTGTGTGTGTGGCGTTTTTCAAGTGGTCAAGGTCGCCAGTTGCCGGGGCCCAGTGTCAATTGGCAAGGTAAGCATTACTCTCGGCCCTTTTCTTGTAAAACTGATCACTTGATACATGACTTATCAATGAGCAGCCTATTCAGTTTCAACCCGGGGTAGAATTTGTAACAATCAGGCATGTCGTGCTCGAATGGGAGGGCCCCTAAACTTGGCGGCCAACTGTAACTGCCAGGATCAATATTCTGACTAGGCTACAAGCAACATATAACATGCCTTCCTCACAGATACGGTGATGACATATACGCCTTGAATGTCTGCCATTTGCTGGACATTCAAATTGGCCAATGCATGCCCATACAACACTACACAGAAATCCATAATAATATGATCTACATATGATATTTCGGACAACACCATTCCGTTAGTCCGTTTCCTGACCGCCAAGATCTAGTAGGTGCCCCTGTAGGGCCCCTAGCTAGAGGAGCATCCATGGATGGCCCATTACCATTGGGGCAAACAAAGTTGTTCATGGAAAAAATGTCCTATCTCGGGTGGCAAATGCGCCAATCATTGCAGAAACTCTGCATCAGAATTCTTGATGCAATTGATCATGATAAACCCCCCAACACCCACACGGTACCCCTGATACAAGGAAGGTCATATTTCTCTCTCTGTTCGGTATATACAGCTGCCATAGTGCTGCTGGTTGCTTGTCAAGTAGGCTACAAGCAACCAGTAGCACTTTGACAAAGCGCCGGGCAGCTGCATAATCCAAACGACGACCTTCAGATCGACTATTACGGCACATACGCATGCGTATACAACCTGTTGCTCACAGCTGAAGCCGGCACAAGCATCACACTTGTTGGTACCCAACGCATACTATGTAGTATCTGAGCATTTGCCCAGCTACTAGCATCTCCATTTATCACATGGCTCTACTTTTTTCACACTGCAGGTCACCTTCAACGGCTTGGACTCTTATCTGGACCTGCCGGCATGGACAACGCACTTGGAACTCCTAGTCGTCGCACTGCACCGTCTTCGTCATCGTCGTCCGGTGACGTTGCGGCCGCCGCAAGCGACGCTGGACCCTGGTTGGAGGCTCCTGATCGCGATCCATTGCGGTGGTCGACATCAGGTGCAGATCCAAAATGAGATCTGCAGTGCAGTCATGAACACAATGTGGATTATTTCATCTTGAATATGATTTAAGATGTTTGGCAAACTGATTGAGGGGAAATATAGGAGCACTGACCACTGCAAGGCTCGTATGGCGACAGAACTAATGAGCCTCGCGGCGACAGCACACGGATACACAAGTTTTCAGGCAGCCGCTGCAGTTAGCACCACTGGTCGCTGAAAGCGACATATTCCGCGGCCCCCTTCCCCAATCCCCACATGCAACGAAGAACACATGAACGCTTTGGGTCCGAGAAACGGTTTGAGTGGCTTGTGGATTGTCATACCTGTCGGCTGTGTTGCCCCATGCGCTGTTGACTCCGACCACTCGGCCCGGGGCCGCCACCCTGCCGGACTGGAGTTCATCGTCGCCGGCGACATAGACTCCAGCCCCGTCGTTTTCAAATTCTGCACTGGCGGACCGCAGAAGAGCGCCGGGGGCCGGACTCGCTGGTCCGGTACCTGAGTTTGACAGCGCAACAGATGAATGACACAGATTTGGCATTGTGATATGGACGAATTCGATTATTATGATTATGATGGGACTAGTAGATGATGAAACAAGTGCACAATCAGGAAAAAGGGTTCAACAATTGATTTGATTCAGAGATTTTAATTTTTCACCAACCCGGCAATCTGAGCTAGCAAATTGCAAAGCTTCCTACTAATAATATCAACTCTCTCTCTTGGGCAAACTCATTCTCTTGGCAAAGCAACAGAAGTGTCAACATCTTGAGGGACAACGAGACGCCTGAATCACTTTACACTTGTAGATAAGTATGAATGTAGGCAGGAATTGTTGGATGAATAATGTAATTTATACATTCATATTTTGATATAAGTAGATATGTCTTTAAATGAACTGCGCACAGTGTCAATGTGCACAGGTCAATCATTTTCCAATCATTCACGGTGGCCAGCAGTGCTGTTGGCATGGCCTTGGTAGGGATATACTTCTCTCAAGTCAGCTGGAAGAAACCTCAGTGCCGAGCCAAAATGTTTAAATTCCAGTGTTGCGAGCTCAATGCTGCCAATAAGCAGAAACAGCTGATGATGGACTCACTTGTATTTCGGGGTGCAGATTGAGGGGCTGCAGATTGGGTCCTATCACCGCTGGTGATCACTTCAGTCGGCCTAGTGCTGCTGCTGCTGTTGCTGCTGCCACCGGTCGCGCTCTGCTGCTGTTGATGCTGCCCATAGGCCATGCCTGTGCTGCTGCTGCTGCTGCCCCCTCGGACCCTGCCCTCAAGGCTGGCAGCAGCAGCAGCAGCAACACTCTGGTCCAGGACCCCGCTGCCCATCATCAGTAGCACTGACTCCTTGTTATCTGTGACCAGCGGACCTCTGCTGCTGCTGATTGTGGCCACTGCTGCTGCAGGCCCCTGGAGCGATCCAAATGGCTGCTGCTGCTGCTGCTGCTGCTGCTGGGGGTATGCGAAGCCGGTGCCTGACAGGACCATAGCAGCAGCAGCAGCAGGTCCTTGAACCTGGAGTGCTTGAATCTGCTGATGTGTGAGGAAGGTCGGCAGATTGTCCGCTCCGTGTTCGGAGTTTCCGGTATGCCACGACGAGTCTTGCTGGAACTTGTGAGCCTGCGGTACAAGGAGGGGTTACACAATGTGTTATAACAGTATGTTATAACACGGTTTAATATGACGTTTGTGGAAATGAACAGCTCAGCAGTACATATAGGCCAGGAGGGCTTCCAAGATATAATGAGCTTTGGATGCATCTGTCTGATAAATTAATCAGTAATCTGATTAACTCTGCAGCATCAATGTGCGGTCATTCAGGCAAGGATAAGAGAGATGCTAGCACGCACAAGTCACCACATGCTGCAGGATTCCTCGCATTCCAACAGTTGACAGTCAATGAACTGAATTTAACTAAGAATATTTGAAAACAATTTGTATCAGGAGCCAGCTTTTAACACTAGGAGCTGTACAGCAACGTACCAAGATGCAGACTTCAATTGCCTGCCGCTGCTGCTGCTGCTATCATGCTGCTGTCAGCATAACAGCAAGGCGACCGGCCGACAGGCGACATTTGACAGCACAAAAACGCTCACCTGGCCACCGTGTACGGTGTAGTCCGCTTGTCGCTTCGGCGGCGATGGACGTCGACTGAGGTCGATTGAGGCGCGGGCCAGCTGCTGGCCGTGGACGGGGTACGCCTCGTAGCAGTCCACGTCAGCAAACCACTCGAGGCCGTTCCAGGGTCTGCTCAAGGGCCCTGAAAGAAAGGAAAGACAATTAAAACACATTATTATACTTACAAACTTGTTTCTTATGTTGTTTGAGATCTTTTGTCTCCCTTCGGTGAAGAAAAGGCTTGCAAATGTATATTTGTAGCTGCAGCAGCGCTGCTGCTGCTGTGAGTTATCATCGGGGTTGAACATCCCTGTTCAACCCTGATGACAACCCACAGCAGCAGCAGCAGCAGCAGCAGCAGCAGCAGCAGCGGCAGCAGCTGCAGCAACAAATATACATTTGAAGCCCTTTTCTTGGACGTCACTTTTGCAGCAACTTGGTCTAGCTAGTCAAAATCAGTGTTTCCTTTGCAACAGCAACCGCAACCGCAACAGCAACAGCAACAGCAACAGCAACAGCAACAGCAGCAGCAGGCATTTCAGTGACGCTGCATCTTCTCAGGGCCAATAGCCAAAGTGGGTGAACTTTAATTACTAGTAGAAACAGAAAGAGAGCAAAGAAGATGAAAGGAGAGAAAGACGAAGAAGCACATTGCAGCATTTTCCTCAACTTTTATTTTTGGGACATTTCTTTCATATATGTGGACTCTATTACACATCATTATTCTGGCACTCTGATTTATTATATATTATTATATTTCCAGCAATTTCCAAATGATTATTTTGAACCCGTGCAGGGAATTCCTGCAGTCAAGAGTGGTACCTGACCGGCCACTGCTGGATTGCCCACCTGGCTCAATGTCACTGCTTCTGCGCCCGCCCCCTGTTACTGCTGCTGCTGCTGCTGCTGCTGCTGGTGGCTCGACCAGCGGGTCATGCAGTACTGCTGACCCCTTGAAACAGGCGAACAGCCCACCGCTGCTGCTGCTGCTGCGCAGGGTTTTGTTGCTGCTGCTGCTGCTGCTGCCGCCTTTACCAGCTGATACCTGGGGACAGGGCAGCAGGTAAAAAGAGAAATGCTGAGTTTTATATACTTTTAGGTTATTTTGACTTTTATGACACTAGGCATTGCTGCTGGTGGTACCACCTATGATAACAGAAATTCACAACATTTCTAGAAAATTTTTGCAGGTTGAAGTATTGCCGCAGGCCTGTGTATTGCCTGTGCTCCCGGTGATATAATGCTGAAGAAATACATTGATGGAAGAAACACCCAGGCTCAGACTATACCTACTGTAAATGCGATAAGCTGACTGCGGTACACCTACGGAACAAAAAGTAATGCAGTGAGAAGATACGATAACCCGATGCACTACAACCCTTTGCCTTTTCCAACCAGACACCGTGATCAAAATCATCAGCAGCCAACCGTATCTTGTACAACAACAAGAGCAGCCCTGCTGTCTAGCTTCAAGGTCGGAATCCGGCAACGTCAGTCAATTACTATTCATATAAATAGTAAAATGGTTGAAAAACATACGATAATAATAACAATATGTGTGTTTAGGTATTACTGTTCCCCTGCGCCGCACAGGCAGGAAGGTTGGGGGTCCCGGTATACACTATAAACTGAATAAAAATGATGCAGTATCAAAATTTAACATCCGGCTGGCCTTTTTTGGCCCAAAGACTGAAAAGTGTTCTCAGTGTGGTAAAATGCTGCTCCTTTTTCCCGCACACGGTGCTGTGGGCTTGAAGAAGAAGCAGCATGTGGCCACACTGACAATACGTCTCATTCTTTGTCATACCTTAGAAAGGCTGCCACCCATGCGGCGCTGGTTTTGTTTTTGAGCAATTTACATACTGTTGACTTACCTGAGTACTATGACACTAGCAGTTGCTGCTGGAGGTACTACCTTTGACCTGGGAAATTTAGAAAAGTACTGCTTTTTGTATTTGCAAGTTCAGATATTGCAGCAGATCTATGTATTGTCTGTGTTTCTGGTAATATACTAACGAAAATCTCCAGAAAATCAGAGATCACGTTGCGGTAATACAGTACTCCTGCATCTAGCAGGAAGGAAGGTTGGGGCACTGGTATGAATTACTACTGAATAACTTGATAGTAGCACAGCAGCAGCAGCAGCAGCAGCAGCAGCAGATCTACACCGCTGAACACCATCTATCAATCCAGCATTATCATGTTCATAGATACACATATGACAATCCACTTGCTACTTCATACAACAAACTAGTATTCTAAGCTAGTATGTCACCATTTGCACATAAAAAATTAATAAGCCGTGTGCCATTAAACCCTATGCTCACCTGTAAAGCACTGGCCGGGAATTGCTGCGGCACGACGCCGGGTGCCGGCGGCGGCAGCAGGTCCGCGATGATGATCGACACATCGTCCGCCATACGACGATCCTTGGCGACCATCTGCATCAGCGTGCTGACGGCTTGGCTTGGCAGTTTGTGCCGGACAGTTTTTGCGGCTTTGCTGAAGGGCATCAGGTCCCAGAGTCCGTCACTCGCCAGGATGAGGCGCAGAGCCCGCCATCGCGTCAACAGCACCTACAGGTTGTGAATATACTATATATAATATAGTATATACATAATATAATACATAATATAATGTATAATATACAGTATGACTCATTAGTACAAGAATAGATCACTATAACCTATTGCCCTAATCATCATCAGCAGCAGCGGCGCAAATGCTTTCCATAAAGCTTACAAAATGAGTTCCATGAGCCTTGTGGAATGCATTCACGCCGCTGCTGCTGCTGATGATGATGAGGGCAACAAAGAGATCTTAAGACAGCTAGGCAAACAAGCAATTAAGATGAGATATATATGACAAGTTCAATCACGCATCTATTAAGTAGGGTAGAAAGTAATAAATGAGCCATATTGGTATATGTAACAATACCAGGTACAAGAATATATCATACACATACTATACTGACTTTCTTTCGTACTATACTTACTTGTCTAATATGCGGCAAAGGTACTATCAGCGGCCCAGCATCCAGATCGCCAATACTCCTGCTGACACACAGCCCGCCCGGCCACATGCGCAGCGGTCCGACCCCCATTTCTTGCGGTTTAGCTGGGCCCTGAAGATGAAACCCTAGAGGAGCCAGCTGAGCCCCATGCTGCCTGAGTCGATTCTGCTCACTCTTATTCACCTGCAACCAACCATAAGGAATGAATAGGTTTAGAATATTTATACAAGATAAGATAATTATTGACAACTATGAGTACTTTATATGTAAAGTTTAGTGACTTGGAAAGCTCGAATTTTCAGTATCTTGCAGGACTTGAATATTTGGAAATTTTTGATTTGAAATGAGAAGAATAAAAGTGTCATGTGTTAGAGAGGAGGTGCGTTTATGACCCCACCCCAGAGGCACATGACCTGGCTGACCTGTATTCTGTGACTGTATGTTATTTCTGTTACGTTATCGCCGGAGTCAATGACGGCGTTTGAGTCGCCCGTGTTGGCAATGGTCAGCAGCCAGCCTGAAACCACTGCCAAGGTGAGAGTGGTGCCTGCAGCAGCAGCAGAAGCAGCAGAAGCAGCAGTATTGAGTGCCAGTCAGAGCTACTTGACCAACATAATTGATGAAAGCTCCAAGCACAAACCTATATCCACTAAATTTCCTTCTTACCCGAATCCTCACTCATTTTTGTCCAGTCATTGTCCAGCAGCACTGCCGCTGTGCTGATGGCCCGCCGGACTTTCTCCCCATACTCAACAACCTCCCTGGACCCAGCAGCAGCAGCGGCGGCAGCAGCAGCAGCAGCAGCAGCATGAAGATGAGGCTGGCACAGCACCAGCTGACGCAACAGCAGGAGGAAACATTGACCAGGAATGCACACCATAGCTTGAAGTGTATTTGGATGTATATACAACGGTGAAGGCAATCTGACAAGCCATGACTACAGCATCGCTGCTACCGCTGCTGCTGCTGCCGCTAGCGCTGCTTATATTGCTGCCACTGCTGCTGATTGCTGCTGCTGAACTGTTCTCAGCTGTCTATGGAATGTACCAGAAAATACCATCTTGCACGAAATGCCTCAGAAAATTAATAATTCAGGCATCGGTTGTGAATTGTCGCTATTGACAGTACACAAAAAAAAACAAAGTGTGCCTCAGGGCTGGGCAAGCAAGTAGTTGACTGGCTCAGCCTTCTGCAGAAGCCGCTCCTTGCACATGGAAGCAAGTGACACGTTTTATAACAAGTAACGTATAAGAATAACATCAAAGCAACACACCTCATGTTGCTCCAGTCAGGGAGGTGAGGGGGCAGTAGCTGCCCCAGCAGCCCTGGCATGTGCTCAATACAGTGGTTTGCTGCTCCGGCGCCTTGATGTCCGTCACAGACGATGAATACGCTGTGTACGTCGCCGTAACTCGCGTCCGTGACTCGTCGTACATATATGACGTCCTGCGGGGCGGATTTGGCAGCTGATTGGTCGCTGCTGGTGCTGCTGCTGCTATTGTTGTACTGCCAGAGCTGCGCAATGGTGCTGATGGCTCATGAAGCTGAAGTATGACATCTAAATGATAGGCTGTGATATGTGATAGTCAAAGAAGTTGTACGGATGTATGTTGCGTGTGACATACTGCTGCAGGAAGATGTATGGCAAACCGCTGCTGCTTCACCTCTGCTTTGAGCGCCTTCTGCTCGTGTGCATGCACAATATGTGGTAAGTCGCCATATCTATTGTTTGATGGCTGTATCGTCGGCTGCTGCGTGGCATGGCCAACAGTGTGCTCCCCGATTGTGTGCAGCTGTCCCGGATGCAGCACCGTCTGAACCACTGCCATTCAGCGCAAATGAAGCACCTTGAAAACCTAACAATCAAAATAGATTGTTGATCCTGAATGCCACTGCAGGGCAATGAATACCTACATAACTCTGGCAAACAGTGTTAGCCCCGCACGATGCATCAAGATTGGTATCTTGGATGAAATATTCTGTTTCAACGATGCTTTTAATGGAGAGGCATTGAGAGTGCAACAATTGAGGTGCGTGTTGAGGAAAAGAAGCGTCTCTGCATCGACCTCTCGTCGCAAGAGCAAATTGCGCCTCATTTGCATGAATCACACGTACACAGTTTGCGATGTGTGCCAGAGGCGAGTGTCACATGACATGGTCACGTGGGAGACAACCCCAGTGTGTAAGCGCTTCCTGTTTGCCCTAGACAATGTGCGTTCTTGCGCCTATTCTTCCTGCTTTATTCTTTTTGCATCTAGAAGTGCTACGAAAAGCCTTGTTTCATGGCCATTACAGCCTTGAATGCGCTGCTGGTACCGCTCCATCAGCTACCGTACTGATGTTTGTCGGCACAGGTGCCGAAGCTCATGTAGCAGACGTACTATGTCGTGCAGCACGTATACCTCAGATTCCAGCGGCAGTACTGGTTATCATGGGAAACACAGTGGCGACAAAAGAATTCTAGGTATCATACCAGGCTGGCACGTATGCTGATAAAGATTCATGCTGACTGTCCTGAGGCAGAAAGAAAAGGTCACAATCACAAGGCGGAGGACAACCACAGGTTACATCCCTTGACTCAGTCAGGCTATTACTGCCACCACGAATACTGCCGCAGTTGACCTTGAAGCTTTGCACATGCAAGGCACCAACCAATGGCTCATGAGGTGAGAGCCAGATACAATAATAATAATTGATACCATCAGCCATAGCATTCACTGCCATCGGCCTCGCACCCGAGCCAGATACAAACAGCTCATTTGATGTTGCATGGCTCTATCTCTTTCACAAACATTCTCAAAAGGTGACCTGGCAATCAATCCTCATATGTACTAAATGCCTCCAGGAAACAACGATCGCAATTGCAACACCTGCAATCCAGGTGATGCCATGGCAGAGTCCAGCAGAGTCTTTGAACATGTCAGAGTAAAGTAAGTTCCATTGGAGTCTTCAACTTTGAACTTCTTTGAAATGTTTTTCAGAGTAAGTCGTCATCAGTGGCAGAGACCCAGCGGCAAAATATGCATGCATGCTGTAACACATGCGGAAGAGAATTCAGCCAATCGCATCCCACCCACAGTGCACCCTTCCCTTCTCCCAACACAAATACAATTATGTTGTCTTAGCTGCTAGCACTTGCAGCGTCCATGAAGCCTTCATGCTTGCAAGTTCCTTGCACACATCCAGTGTCTCAGACACAGAACTGAACTCAAAGTCATGTTGAATCGCCAGGCAACGAACCAAGTGAAGGTATCTAGTATCCTTGCATGTGGTGTCACTGCACTTTATGCAAAATGCTGCAATGCAGAGTGAATATATGAGGCCAACGCAGGCTCATTTTCACAACAAATGGTCGACAGTCAGACAACTTGACCTGCAACCGGTGTCCCAGCTCACAAATTTGTCCAAGGAGACGTCCTTATCCGGTTTGCTCACCACTCTGAATAGCTTGCAGCCTCCACAAATTGGCAAAAATAAAAATCATCTGCAATGTGGCTGCAGCTGTTAGTTATGCCTGAGTCAGCATGCAGGCTGCCACATCATCATTTCTGCTTTATTCGTGGCCTGATCAGCCATCAGCTGCATACAGATGACAGGCATCAACACCTGCGGCAGCTGCCAGCTGCATCGATGGACTGCTGCCACCGCAGCTGCTGCTGATGATGATGCTATTGCTGCTGCGGGGTGCTGGGGGGTCTGACTGCCTTTGGCACCTTAATGCTGGATGCCCCCGGCTTTATGAGGCGACTGTGAGGCAGAATGGGCACGGGCTTGCCCTCCTTGTGATTTACCCTGTGGAAATTACAAAGAAAACACGCATATATGCATAATTTAATCATAATATACCGTATTTTTGTCGCAAAGTTTGTGCATATGAAAATGAGTATGCATTTTTCCACAGTGGATTGGGACAAACATCCTCTGAGATGATGTCAATTGCCTCAAACCCATGCTTGAGCAGCACATGCAAGTAACACTGTTACTCTTACGCCATGGTGGCTTGCCTTGTGTTTGTAGAAAACGGTCTAACCAAAAAGAGATTATCTGGCATCATCTTCGTGTTGTGTGAAAATAACAACAATAACAGTCAAAACACCGTGAAGCGTACTGTTGAACCTTGAAGCGTACAGTTGAATATTGCGCTCAGTTTCAGCAGTCATAAGCAGATCTATGACGATCAGATTCCTGTATTACTTGCCTGTGATTATCCTGATCTCTGATCACTCCACTGCTGGTGATACCTGCCCGGCCTTTTTTGCCGTCCTGGGCATCCAGCAATCCAGCTGTGCTTCTGGCAGTTGTGGCAGTTGTGTAGGCGGTTGTAACAGATTTGACATCGGCAGATCTAACAGATTCTGGAGGCCTCACGACAGGGACAGGTGATGGGAAACTGGCATTCAACTGTTCTAAGGCCCTGTGCGGTTCAAGTGGAAAAGAGGTCACTTTGTTTGGTCATGACTCTGTCATGTCACAATGCGCTGATCGACTGTGGCTTCATCACAGTATATTGCATTTCAGTTTGAACTTCAAATTTGAATGAAATATAACATGTGAGAGGGACCAAATGGGCTGCCGACAGGCACTGCTAGCAGCAGGATGCGCAACTCCCTCAGAGGGAAAAGTCTTGCTCATATGTACACCACATGATGGCATTTTTTTCTTACTATGACCAAAATTTCATACTCCAATACCTGGATTGACAAACATGATGAAGCGGCTGCACAAACTGGATAATTGAGAGAACTTGTTTTGAACGAGCTGCGGATGGCAGCAAGCATGGTAAGGCAATCACAGCCGCAGCAGCCATGATTGCTTACCACAGCTAATTTTGATTGCTTATGACACCCCATAATATCACAGTACCGGACTATCACAACAGTCATTGGTAACAGGGGACCAGCTGCTGTCACTCACCCTTTTGTCGGAGCATAGCCGCCTCCAGGGGCCTTGGTGAGGCCCTCTGATCCCGACTCAATGTCGGCACCGCTCTTGATGAACTGATTCCGCTCTCGTTCCGCTCGGCGTTTCTTGCATGTGCGGACCCCAATCCACAACAGGACGCATGTGCCCACGAGCAGCAACAGCGCCAACAGCGACCCCAGGATGACGACTGCGATGAACACCCACAGCGGCAACGGACCGTACGTCGCCATCACATTCTTCTCGCTGTCTGGTGCGCGCATGTGCACGTTGCTGTCCGTTGTGATGATGACGGGCGCCTCCCTGGGGGTGTTGGAGAACGCTGGCCGGCCTTGCAGGATCATCGCACCGTCGACGTACATGGTTGGCTCGTACGGGACTCCATGGCGCTTCAGATTCTGAAGAAATGCGTAGCCGGGGGGAGCTGCAGACATCTGAAGGTTTGAAGCCACGGTTTGTGCACTCGCCCAGGTGTTGCTGGTAGAAGTGTTGACCCTGAAGACAGCTGTAGCATCAGTCTGAATAAGACCATCACCAGCAGCATCAGCAGCAGCAGCAGTGGTTGCTAGCAAGCGGCGTGCACCTGTGCTGCTGCTGCTGGTGGCTGCCGCTGGTGTTGCTGGCTTGAGCAGTGGTGCTGCAGCTGTTGGAGTCCTTGATACAGCTGCTGCTGCTGCTGTGATTTCTTCAGGGACAACAGCAGTTGGCGTGTCCCCAACTCCTGCACCTGCTCTTTGAAACACAGTAGTGGTGATATTAGCAGCCGCTGCTGCTGCTACTTTTGCTGGAGCTTTGATTGCTGCTGCTGGAGTGGGAGCCTTGGCTGTTGTAGTAGCATCAGGAGCAACTACTGCTGCTGCCGGAGCTTTGGTTGCTGCTGCCATTGCTGGAGCTTCATCGGCTGCTGCTGCTGCTGGTGCTGGTGCTGGTGCTGCTGCTGCTTCACCCCTCTTTGGTGATGCCACACTGCTAGAAGCATTGGCTGCTGTTGCTGCTGCGGCTTGTGGATTTGTCGTTGCTGCTGCTCTTGTTGCTGCTGCTGTGGTGTTGCTAGACGTCTGCTTGCTGCTGTTACCAGCAGTGACGTTTCCTGCTGCTGAAGGGTCATGCTCCGCTGCTGCAGTAGCCTTGTCAGCTTTGCGTCCTGCTGCTGGAGTTTTAGGTGCTGCTGCTGCTGCTGCTGCTGCTGCTGCTGCTGGTGGTGGTGTAACAACTGGGCTCGCTGCTGCAAGAGTAGCAGCAGCAGCTTGAGGCCTTGTCACCCAAGTAATGAAAGATTCTGGCACACAAGCCGACTCTGACAGTGCCAGCAGTGTAGCTGTCCCATACTTGCGGTCAAATATTTGCTGGTCAAGCCCTGGAGGAGGCAGCAGCAGCAGCAGCAGCAGCAGCAGCAGTAGCAGTAGTTCATAAGCATGACCAGGTTTTGCATTGCATCATAGTCTGTGTTCAGCCTGACCATCATCAGTGATGGTTTAGAAGACTGGTGCATGGTGCATTGGATTGTGCGCAACACATTGCTGCTTTGTGTGTTGAAGCTGTATCAAGTTGATAGTAATGTATCCCTCAATATTATTGGCAGGCAAATGGCTTTCTGGTGGCATGTTGGCTGTGGCACATGCCAGCATTGTCAAGGTTTTTACAACGGATTTGTGTTCCCTGTTATTCTCCTGCAACTGCAGACAAGCCAACCTGGTACTTGACTATGGCAGCGGACTGGAAAGCGCACCTGCAAATCAGCTAGGTTGGACTGGATGCCTAGTAGCTATGTAGGGAAATTACTGCAGCATATTTAACACATCTCTCTCTATATAGGGATGATATATCTTTCACACATATTGTTGCATATCAATGCAGAGTGCACCGCTGCCAAATGAAGGCTGCGTGCTTGATGCAGAATTTGCAATGTCGCATGGGTGCACACCTTCGAATACCAATTTTACTTCCAGTCCTGCAGGTGCTGCTGCTGCTGCTGGAGGTGGTGCAGGTGCTGCCACTGCTGCTGCTGCAGGTTGTGTGGCTGCTGTTGCTGCTGGTGTGCCTGCTGCTGCTGTTGCCGCTGATGCTTGGCAGAGCAGTAAGCTGCTCAGTATCAATGCGGGCACCAGTAGTTGGAGGTGCTGGGTAACAGAGAACTGCCGTCCAGTGCCCATTGCTGTCTTGCCGCCGCTACCGGTGTCAATCAAGCTATTGCAAGTTACGAATTGGTGTGTTGGCAGCAATTTCCATAGTGGTCTGCTCTTGATGGTGCGATCGCTTGCGCGGTGATTGCTGGGCAAAGTCAGCAGCCGGGTGACCAAGCTGCAAAACCCATTCGCAATGTTACCTGTGTGCAGTAAGGTAAAATAATCTTGTTAGGCCCCGATTCAATAGTGCAGGTGCCGACGGTTTGACACATGAGCAACTACGCTGGTGACACGGCCGGCCAACTGGTCAACAGGCCATCACGCTATATGCACGCATTTTCCACAGCTTCGTGCATTCGACACACTTGTGCAAGCAAAAGACATCAGCTGCTTTTGTTATATAGAGTAGCGTCCTTGAAAGGTATGGTTCTCCTTACCTTATTGGTGTGTGTTGATGGCGGATCAAACATGTGAGTTTGGAGAAACCAGTACCTTGTGTAATTCTGCAACCGCGCAGCACTGTCAGCTGCGTCAACCAGGAGCAACAGTTGGAACGCTGTCTGCTTTGTATGTATGTTGATATACAGTAAATGTGAGCTGCTTTTGATATTGCTTGCACGCGCACGTCAGCATGCCCGGGTGACACCAGTCCAGTCCCAGAGGAAGAGTAACTTAAGGTGAGGTTTTAATATTGGATTCCTGGTTGTCCTCATTGCTTGTCAGAGCCGCAAACTAGACTGAATATGTGAGGAGAAGTGTCACACATTCACGCTTCTTCGCTATTCATGGCTACCACTCTGTATGTGCCCAGCAGGAGCAATGAGTAGCTGCACCTCCTCTGTCGTGCGCGTGCGAAGGTTGGCTCACGACACGACGTACAAATGAAAATCAACATCAATCTGCTTGTTGAAGCATGATGCCTGAGTGCTACTGAGCACAGGTGCAGCTCAGCAGATCTGTCCAGAGCAACACTGATCACAGGCTGACTAGCAGTGCTGGAGATCATCATCAACTTCATTGGATATATATGAAAATCAACTTGATCTTGACCAGTGGTGCACCTGCTGCTTGCTCAGTGTTTCTAAAACAGACAAGAGTTGCGGCTGGGTGCAGTGACGCATTTGCTACTGCTTTGCAGTGGCTGTTCATCAAGTTGATCAGGGTTATGTGCTGTGGTGCACCTGCTGCTTATGCAGTATGTTCACTGGACACGGACATGTAACACAAAGTTATTGACTGCTCTGTGCCTTGTGAAGTTGCTTGCACACTGTGGCGTTTGCGATCACATGATTCAATGATGGTCATGCAGCATTTCCGCTTCAATAAGGACAGCGGCAACAACTTGTCCAAACTTTGCTGCAGCACTACCGGTTGATTTGCCAGCAGACCCTGGTGATCAACTGCTGGTGCATTGCTCTTGACACTATCAGCATAGTAATAGTGCTGCTGACTCGGGCGATGGTCGCCGGCAGCAGTGCCGAGGTACATGGGCGCAGTGCTTGTATTGATTTCTAGAAAGATCTGCAACAGATCTGTTGCAAAACTGTCAAGGACAATTTGGATCTGATCCCAATAGGTCAACATGTGGCCCTGAGGCACAGCAGAACTTCTTGGTCAGGCAGCAACTTCAAGCGGTTCATGAATGCTGAAGCAGCAGGGCTTGCTGCTCAAGAGTTGCTGTACCTTACAACACTTGCAAGTGCTACTAGAGACGATGTCATCATACCCTGCTGCATTCCTCTTTGCCTGTTGCACCCTGTAACTTACACTCTGAAAACCCCTAACACTGCCATGGTGGCAGCAGCATGATCATGTCAGGGCGTCAGGCTGGCAGTGAATCATGGTGGCAGGTGCCACCTGCTACTCAACTATGCCATGCTTGTTCACCAGTGAAAGTCTGCAACGCTGCAGCAGTACCTGACTGCTGCTTCAGTGACTGAAGGCTGCGTGATGTGCCGTCACATGGCCCATGATGATGACTGCGGCCGTCGCATCAGGCACGGTGCCTGTCACGAAGATTGTGAAGTGAAGCTGGTAACACTGCAGTGGACAGCTGGTCAGGCTGACAACATAATGCATTTCTAGAGATTGCAAACTCTGCTGAGCTGGCTGATTACTGGCTAGGTAGTATAGGTAGCTAGCTACTAGGCAGGCTGCCAGTGACTGGCCATGCCAGTCAAGCCAGTCTGCGGTGCAGTGCAGGCCAAATGCAGCCAGTGCAAGCAAATGATGGACAATTTCCAATTGAACAGCTGCTGTGCTTGCTTTAGACTGAATAGCTAGGCAAACGTCGCTACTGGTAGAGATGTCTATCAAACTCTGTATGACCGATAAAAGCGCCTATCACGATCTGACGCACCAAGACTCCTGTCAATGGCGGCAAATACTTTGATCAATAGTTCTTGCTTGGTACGGCGGGCGATCACAGGAGTAAGCATGGATGTGCTACAGCACGTTCACGATTCTATAGGCTACTGTAGCTACGGTCCACATGCATAAGGCCATGCCGCAGTCTTGCCTGGAAGCTTGAGGTTACATTCCAAATGCTGTATCAAGCACTTACGCGCTGTTGATCAGAACCGCAGCGGCTGTCAGCTGAGCGTCATAACATATCCTGCGCATTTGCTCTTGGTCTCTCATCTAGCCAGCTGAGACCTCACGTTGCATATGATCAACGATCTTGAGTCGTATCAGCGTTGCATTCGCTGTGTTTTAGTCGCGCGGTGCGTGCACAATCACCTTGCTCGCAGTTGTACTGTCTCTCCGGCCAACGCCTTCAGGAGCGCTACCATCACACTCAGATGGCACCCCCACAGAAAAGCAAGGGCTTGTTTGGTCGATTTGGCAAGCGTACGTGCAACAGCGAAGGATTAGGTCGTACGGTCACCATGTGTTTACGCATCTGCAACAGACATCCATGTGTGATAGATACAGCACCCGCTTCGATTTGACTATACATTAAACATGGTATAGTTCACACGTGCGTAATTGACCTCACAGCGTTGAGATGGTCCCATCATCATCCGACTCGGCTGCAACTGACACTTTTGTGAACTTACATGCATGCGCACCTCCTTACTTTACAATTGGATCAACGCTATTATAATGTCCGTTATATTATCTTGTGCAGGCAACGCGCCAGTAAGCGGTGCTCAGATCACAAAGAGCGCAGCAACCAGCGTTGCATCAACAGCACCCTCCAGCAAGTCTCTCGCGGAGCAACCCAAGAAACCACAGTCTTTGATCAAACCTGCAACAGCAATAGCAGTAGCCGCAGAGGCCAAAGCAGCCACACCAGCACCGCCAGTCACCCAAGGTCCCCCCCGCGCGGCAGCAGCCCCGGCGCAGCCACCCGCCACAGCATCACGTGCAGCAGCAGCAGCAACAACTCCCGCATCAGCTGCCACAGACGAACAGACAAATCCTATTGCACGCCTTTGCGTGGATGATGCGCGGGCAGCATGGCAGGCTCGCCCCAGCATACCAGTGAGGCTGCTGGACAACTATGTGAACTTCATGGTCATGGGTGGGTATTGCTGCTGCTACTGCTGCTATACCATATGTACTGCTGCTATTGCTACTATACGATACGTATTACTGCTACTGCTGCTATACCATATATGTTGCTGCTGCTATTGCTGCTACTGATGGTCACGGGTGGGTATTGCTGCTGCGACTGCTGCTTTCAACCGCAAAACAAACGTTTTTGCAGCAATGATGGAGATTGTTTTCTGCATCATCATGCAATTACCCTCAACAGCAAACAACAGGTCACAGAATGTTGAGGCTGAACACAAACGCTATACACAACAGCAAACGCGCAGCAGCAGCAGCACCAGACGCTGTATGACAAGCTATCAGATGCAGTGTACCTGCCTGTTTGCAGTCACAAGTAGGATGAAATGAGGTTCATCACAGAGGCATTGATCTCAGCCATGCATTTACGCAATATTGCATGCAGCACCTGTTGTGCCAGCTCAAGGAGTAGCTCACGAAAAAAAAACTATTTGAAGCCTTGTGCTGCAGCACTGTACTACCCAGCACATTCAGGATTCTCAGTTCCCATTTTCCAGCAGCCAGTCATGACTGCTAACCCACCTTGCTTAATTTTTGTTACCATACCATACCATACAACCTGGCCCCTGAGGGGCACCCCGTAAAAGCCAACAAAGTGGCTCATGGGGAGTGTTACAAATTTGGCTCCTTGTGCCAGTCAACTACTCAATGCAAGCCACACTTACACCTGGTGAAAATCCATTGAATGGTACTTCAGTATTGCTATAGCTAGCTAGTGTGGCCATTTTTGCCATCATAGAAGCTCTTCATGCTGTGTATGCATGTGTTTGCTCCTCCAGTTCTATTTGAAGTGCCAGTGGCTTGCAACAGTAGCCACTTTGTGAAATGATTAGGTGTTGAAAGTATTGTCATGCAAGCCATTGTGCTGCCACGCACTCCTGCTGCAGCCCCAATCATCTCACATCACGTGAGCCATATAATATGCACTGTTGTGTCTGCCCCTTTCAGTATCCTGGCTCACTATTGTTCCTGAATGTTCATCATTTTTCCTGCTCCACAGGTGAATCTGGCTTGGGCAAAACCACATTTATTCAGAACCTCGTGAGCAGCTACAAGGTCCTCAGAGGACAGCTCAGCGACGGCAGCAGCACAAGCCTTGCAAAGTTCCAGGTGAGGTTTTTATTCATTTATTTTTAAATTAATGTTTCTATTTGTTTGTTTTGGTTTTTTATGCAGCACACTCCTCGATTTGCACTAGGCAGAGTGCATCCACTGCTGCCATGTTCATACGACTGGATGTGAAGCACTTCCAAAACTGCTGCTGCTGCTGCTTTTGCCTGTGCGCCATAACGGGGCTGCACAAGGCTGACAAAACTGATTATGTGGCTGAACTATGTTGAAGCATCATCATCGAGTGTACTGATGGCGGCAGCAGTGGCTGCCACTTGACAGTGCTGCGGCAACACATGCCTGGCAAGTTTGCAGTCAATCTATCAAGCCTGCTTTCAACATCTTGTGATTGCCCTTGGCTACTACGATGTAGCCCTTAGCTGATGGGAACAGTCACAAACAAATGCACTGTACCAATGACTCTGTCTGCATGTGTTGACAGTAGTTGACTGTAAAGGCCTGCAAAAAGCTGCTGCTGCTGCTGCTGCTGCTGCCACAGTGTGACCCTGACAGTCTGAAGACAATTCTTGAGCCCATGGAGGTCCGGGAGGCAGGCAGGCGCATGCATGTCACAGTGCAGGTGAATAACAACAAAATAACACACTTGCAACCCTGTTACTAACATGATGGCTCTACACACTGAAACACAGCAACAAGAGCAAGACTAGATAGGCAAAGGAATGTGGCCCTGAATTATCGGCTGGCCAAGAAAGCCTTATGTAAGACTTCCTGTCACAGAGTGGTGCAGGTGAGAGTGCTGTGCGTGTTTTCAATTCAGTCACTCAGTTCTGCTGCTGCTGCTGCTGCTGCCGCTGCTGCTGCTGCTGCTGCTGCTGCTGCTGCTGCTGCTGCTGCTGCTGCTGCTGCTGCTGCCGCTGCTGCTGCTGCTGCTGCTGCTGCTGCTGCTGCTGCTGCCGCTGCTGCTGCTGCTGCTGCTGCTGCCGCTGCTGCTGCTGCTGCTGCTGCTGCCGCTGCTGCTGCTGCTGCCAGGACATGCCTGGCTGGGGTGATGACATCAACCTGGTAAAGTATCTGCGCATCGTGGTGAACTTCATCCTCTCACAGCGCGCCAAGGTAAGTCAGATTCTACTGCCTTTGAAGTTCTTGCATCCTGTTTGTTTATATTTTGTGCTGTGCTGTATTGCGGTGAGTGGTGCCTGTACTGATACTATCATTCTGTGAACACAGATGGTGTATGTGGCCTGTAGCTGTAGATGCTATAGCCTCTGTATAGCACTACAATAACAGCACTGAAAGTATGTGCTAACGTTAGAATACAGCTCACCGTTTTGCCTCAATGGATGTCTGCATACTTGTCTTGTGGCAGGATATGACAGGATTCAATCAGACCTTGTGATCCCAGCCTCGCTGCGTGGCATGAGATAATAAACAATAATGTTATTATTATCATATTGTCATTATTATGAAATTTTATTATATAATAAATTATAATAAATATTATCATAATATATAATTATTATTATTATTATTATTATTATTATTATTATTATTATTATTATTATTATTATTATTTTTATAATTATTATAATTATTATATTTACCATTATTATTCTGATAGGCATCAAACATCCATTTTGTTCTGAGGGCATGCGAGCTCTGCCCGTTTTTGAACTCATATACATCACAGTGTTTATCCAAATTTGAACAATGAACGTTTATTCAAAACAGCAACTGTCACTCTGTATTGATTGGTCCCAGGACTGTGGGCAGCTGGCTGTTTGGAGTTTATAATGATGTTACGACGTTACTGTAAACTGGGAATAATACCCTAAACACAGTAGATGATGCACAAGAGATGATGCATAATATTGTTAACTGTAAATGATACTATAACGGTTATGAATGAATGCCACCATCACATGGTGGTGGCATTGGTTATTGTGTTTAGTTGATGAAGTGTCTTTGTATCGTCTAATAATTTATTATTGTCATCATGTGATACATTATTGCTATTATACAATACTTTATCGTCATGATATAACACATCAGTGGCAATATATACAAATCAAATACATTAGTGTATATCTCATGGCCGCAGGACTATGACCAGCTGTACGGCAGCCATGCCCTGAATGAGACCGCCATGTGTGGTCAGCTGCAGCACAGCATCACAGCGTGTGTTTACTTTCTGACCCCCCACAGAGTGAAGAAGGTTGACCTGATCATCATGAGCGCACTCAGCCAGCTGGTAAGGTGGCACACGAGGAGTCACAAAAACTGTTACAAATGAGATAACATGTGATAACATACTGAAACATGCAGTTGCATTTTCTAGCTGTGATAGAGCATGACCGGCAATTGCAGGATCAATTGTGTGCATATATCAGCCCCGTGAGGGATGACAATACCATATTCTTACATCAGTGCTGCTGCTGCTGCTGCTGCTGCTGCTGCTGCTGCTGCTGCTGCTGCTGCTGCTGCTGCTGCCGCCGCCGTTGCTGCTGCTGCTGCTGCTGCTGCTGTCAGGTGACAGTCATCCCTGTGATTGCCAAGGCTGACACAATGACAGACAAGGAGCTGGCAAACTACAGGCAGGAGGTGCGTACACAAAAAGAGTTTTGTTATTGAATGACAGAATGACAATCACATATATCACAGCTCCCCATGTACACTGTTGATTGCGTCACGCAAAACAATACTCTGTATTACCCAACACATCTATCAAATTCCCCGGGGCAGAATGCTTCACAATCAGTGAGTATTTCCCAGGGCAGAATGCTTCACAATCCAACAAGAACCTTTGATAACAGTGTGTGGTTTTAC
The DNA here is from genome assembly GCA_018290735.1 of Coelastrella sp. MACC-549. Taxonomy (NCBI): domain Eukaryota; kingdom Viridiplantae; phylum Chlorophyta; class Chlorophyceae; order Sphaeropleales; family Scenedesmaceae; genus Coelastrella; species Coelastrella sp. MACC-549. Next base: position 258,612 of record JABEVS010000026.1, on the reverse strand, counting down.
AGAATAGAATATATTAATTAAATTACATACCGTTGAGGTGCTTTTTTGTGCCCGTGCACAAACCATGTGCAGTACATGCATGAACAACGCACAACATGTGCTGTATGGTAAAACGCAGCCACTGTTTTCAAGAACACTCTGATATTGTAAAAGGCTTGCTTTTGATCTACCTACCATCACCCATTGACTCACTGAGAGTCCAATTTATTAACTTGCTTCTTTTCGTAGATCTTGGAATGGAAATCCAGCAACAAACGCTAAAACATAAATACGTTTTTTCTATGCGCGTGTGCATATACCCCTATTTTCCCCGCAGGTGCGCACCATGCTGAACGCTCCAAGCAAATTTGCCTCAGGGGCCAAAACCCTGAACCCCCTGGACTTCAGCGCCTTTGGGTTCAGTGCAGAAGTGATGGCAGACCTGGGACTCACCGCAGACAACATGCCACTGGCACTCATCACATCAAACGACCATGAGCCGGTATGTTTGTCAACAAATATCATCACATTTTTATAAGATATGTTATATACACGTTCCTGCTCATAATTGCTGAGTTTTCTCAGTTCTTGACATGGACTACATACACAAATATACCTGTGCAATCATTACAAGCAGTGTCACAATATTGCGGTGCGTTGTTTTAGAGCTCCGCAGGTGCTGTACTGTCACAGTCATGTGTCATAACATATGACATAACAACTGCATTTCCTGGGAGGTTCTGGGTCACTTCAGCAGTCTGAGATGCATGACGTGTCAGTAACGTGTCCCCCTCGAACATTGGTGTCTTACATGCTGCTGCTGCTGCCCTGTTGCTGCTGCTGCTGTGTTGCTGCTGCTGCCGTGTTGCTGCTGCTGCCGTGTTGTTGCTGCTGCTGCTGCTGCTGCCAGATTGTTGACACTGCCCTGCAAGCTGAGCTGGGTCTTGATTCACCAGAGGTTCAGCAGCCAGTGAGATGCTACAGGTGAGTACCATACACTCGCCACAAGTATACACATGAAACTGAAAAGAAACTTTCAGAAACAAGTATATATAAATATGAATAAAAAACACAATATATTTTTAGTTATAAGCAACAGGTTGGGATTGTATACTTGCAGTGTCTTGTGAATGAATTCCATGCACAGCTTAAAAGCTTGAGCTTGCATGGGTATTTCAAAGCAGCAAGGCTCATTTACCAGCTTGTTTGCAGACTGATGCTGGGCGTGAGTTAGGCGCCGCTTGGTCTGTGCCTATGATGCCACTGCAGGCTTGCATGATTGCATATGATTGACCCACACTCAAAGAATCACTGATGATTTATGATAGAAAAACAATCAATGAATGTGTCTGTATGCATGTGTTCAACAACTTATGCAGATGGGGTTCTGCCTATGCCCTAAACCGCGACCACAGTGATCTGCTGACACTGAAGCGGCTGCTGCTGGGAGACAAAGTCGACTCGCTGTACGCCATGCTGGACGAGAGCTACAGCAGGTACATGGTGTATTTACAATCTTGCAAACAAATTCCGTCTTTTTTATATACTTCTTATGAGTATTATTAACAATATTTCAATAGATATAGTTTTTGTAACAATTTGTTGTTATTATTTCTTTCTATTTCTATTTCTTTTTCTATTATATATATTGAACTGATAAGATGGCCAACCAATTGGCTGACCGTCTTCCAGCATGTTGGCTCATTATGCGCCATGATGTAGCATTCAGCAGACAAGTGTTACCAATTTATGATGTACCAGTGTTACCAATCTCTGATATAAGCTAATGGCATCTACTGGCTGCTTGCTACGTTTCTACTTGCTGTAATGAGAGTGGGTGGGCCCGAGCATCCTGCTGCGTGCTGTTACCAATGCCATGCTGCTGCTGCTACTACTGTCGTTATTGCTGCTGCTGCCATTGCTGCTGCTGCCGCTGCTGGCGTCAGGTATCTGAGTTTCTGCAAGCAGTATGAGGAAAGCGACAAGCAGCTGCCCCTCATTGTGCAGGTAGGCCTGTTACTAATCTGCAGCAGCAGACTTTGCAAAAACAGCAGTAAAATGTTGTTCAGGGTCTAGCTACTGCTGCTGACTATGGTTTGTAGTAGAATTTCCATCAGTGAAGGAATGGTAGCAATCAACAAAACTCCCACACAACAACAGCAAGGACAATTTGGCTGTCCATGAATTAAACAGCTCTCAGACTTTTGTTAACCTTTTTCAATCAGAAGGGTTGCCAAAATGAATTTTAATCCTCCCTCAGCATCAGGCTTTGAAGGAGCTGCTAACTATGTTACAAGACATCTATGTGACAAGAAGCCAAACTAATGTGCCTGTTATGGCATGACAGGGTTGTACTGACTGAAGCCTGCTGCTGCTGCTGCTGCTGCTGCTGCTGGTATAGACTGCTGCTGCCATGTGCTCTCCTTACTTGGAGTATGAGGACTACTCAAATGCAAAGGCTGCACTGGACTCAGCACAACAGGTGTGTCTCAGCAGCAGCTGCATCATTGATCATCTCACATGCTGTCAGAGGGTTTGAAAACAGTGGTCAAATTTCTAAAAACAGTGGTTGGATATTTACAAACAGTGGTTGATTTTCAGGAACAGTGGTTGAATTTCCTGAGTACACCAGGTGATGATATTATAGAGTGGACAGTACACTACAGGCAATTGTGAAGAAAAGCTGAGTCAGCCAGCCATTGAACTTAGTTTCACATTCTATTATAATGTCATGATTCTACACAAATGCGTGCAGGCTCAATGAAAAGTCTCCTTCTTAACACTTCAAGCAAAACAAACTGTTACATGCTGCTCTCTGTTGATTTTAGCAGTTTGATCTTTAGTGGGGTTTGGCTGCTGCTATAATTCAGGCTATGTCGACCTCGATGGCTGAGAACAAAATTAAGTGAAAATCTTTACCTTTGCTTTACCTTTGTATCACATGCTGCTGTCTGTCAATATCTAGGCTATGTCCACACTGATGGCTGAAAACAAGGCACTGATGGAGCGCATCAACACACTTGAGCGTGGACGTATCAGTGTCTCTGGCCTCAGGGTGGCAGCATAGGCGCCTGCTTGAAGGCACATATCCTTCCAGGTGACTACTGGACCCTCATCTGGACTGGGGCTCCAAGCGAGTTGGGTCTGTTCATGCCATGTGCAAGGATACTCTGGGAGGAGTTGGATCTGACTTGGAGGAGAAGTATGAGGGCAGGTGTGCCAGGGCATCCGCTTCCAACCAGATTGGATGCACTGTCCATGGCCGGATATTGGATGGCGTGCAGAATGAACTTGGAGGACAGTATGCAAGGTGCACTTGATGTGTCCTCCTGTGGGACATGAACATATGTGAGCAAGGATATTGGGCGTTTTGATTGTGGAAGGGTACCGGGCAGTAGCATGCTGCACGCCGCAGCAGGGAATGGTGCAAAATTACTGCTAGCTGGGCTGGTTTCAGCAGAATGAGAAAGGCTTTTGTGCCCAAAATGTGGTGAGAAGCTGGGGCGTTTGTGCAGGAAATCTTGACGGCAGCAACAAACGTGTGCATCTACAACCAAGATGGACTGTCAACAGACTTCATTGTTCAGTATGCAGGCGTGCATCATACTTGTGTGAGCCACTGTGCTCCCAATGCTTCAGCTTTTGAATCGGATTCGACATGGTTGGTGGGCAGTTGGTGCGCACATACACGAAGCATCTCTAAGCTGTCTACTTGGCTCAAACAACACCTCCTTATAATTGATACAGGCGTAGCATCAGGCTGCACTTGACAAGAGGCACATTTAACGATTACATTGGATGCTTGGTAGCCGTGACCAGTCTGATCCTACGCCTGTATCAATAAACAACACCTCCTCATGATTGGTTTGGCCAGCATTGGATGGTACCTGGGTTGCAGGAAGTGGTGTGAAAGGATACCAACCTCTCTTAAAAGCCTTGTCAGCCTTGTTAGCATGCTGGGCTGTTGCTGAGCAGTGATTGATTCTTCCATATGGTTCATGGGTCAGTAAAATTGAGGCTCTTGTACTGAGTCCTGACCTAATCTGTTCTTGCTTGTGCCATTGAGTCAATGACTTCTGCGTGAATGTGCCAAAGGAGAGCTACGAGCATTAATCTTAACCTTGTCATCCAGTGTGAGCATCACCTCATACTTCCAGGTCGCATTGCTTGATGTGCCACTCGGTGTTCTGTTTCTTGGCCTGCAGTGTGCTCACATCACCAGGTTGGAAGGTTTGTTCAGGACATCTGTCAGCAGTTTGGATGGGTCACCGGCTCAATTGTCACTTGAATAGGCTTGCCTGATTGCCAATTGATATGTCATATCATAACACATGTGGTAGGTACATCATAACACATATGATAGGTGCGTCATAACACATATGATAGGTACGTCATAACACATATGATAGGTACGTGCCCGGTTCTGGCTTCACAGTGCCACAACATCAGATACTGTTATTAACATTTCATTGATGGTACATGCTCAAAGTGCAAATGCTGCCCATTGCCGGAAAGCACTGAGCGGGTGCATGCCTGCTGTTGACTCCTCACATTCGGGTTTGTGTGCTTTTGGTAATGCATGGCTGATTGCACATTTGGCGTCACTGTGTGGGAAGCAAGACACTCTCCTCACTTTGTTAGAAGAAAGACACGTGTCTTGAGCCATGACATAATTCAGGTGTGGAAAATGCCTGATTCTTGCTTGACTGGGACTTAGCTTGTCATGCATGCATGTTGCCTGGTGCAGAAGATGGGGAAGCTTTGTGGTGGCTTATAAGCCACTTGTTGATCAGCAATACCGTGTTGATTGTCAGGCAATGGTCATCTGGACTAGGACTACAAATCTTTGCTGTTATACTGTGTTGCAAGAGGATGCCCCTTGCCAACAAGGCTTGGTTCAAGTGGTCATGAGCAATGATCATTGCCATGTTATCATTGCATCTGGCAGATATGTATGGTACCTTGAGAATCAACTCTCGAAAACTGATACAACTGCATGTGTGTGTTACTAACACCATATCATATATTGACTATATGTGTGTGTGTGTGTGTGTTGTCATAAGTGAATACCAATCCCAATGCGTGTTTGGTGCACCAGATGCGATTAGCGTGATGGTGTCGCACGCTGTTGCCGAAATGAGTGCATCGTTATCTAGTCACTGCAGGCTGTGATAGCCTATGAACGGTTCATCAGACTAGTTACACGTCTTGAAAAGATTTATTGTATGGTATGGCATCAGCTGATCCTGCAAGATGTTGCTTGACTGCGAGTTCTTGTTTGCCAGACATGATAGACCACCTGGCCACGCAGCCGTGCACAGTGGCTGTCACTTCCAATGTAAAATTGCTGGCTCGCTGGCTAGTGCCGGGAGGGGTTGGAGTCCCCCAATTGTATTGGTATTGGTATAAATTTGAGGAATAACAAGATATTTAGGGTTCCTTCCTTCCTATGCTACATACTCATGCTCCATATGTCTGCTGTGTATATATCCGGCAGTTACACTATTTGCGCACGACAGCAAGCGCCTCCTGCGGTGTACGATACATCACATGTATGATACATCCGATTCATGAACTCATACTACTCGTATGCCGTCTTCAGCTACGTAGCTAGGTGTACCTTATATACGGTATATACGGCAGATAACAAAGCACATGTCCAGCATGCCCTGGGGCCCAAGTAGGCGGGGAGGTGTTGCTCTTGTGAACAAATAGCACGAATCATGGCATGATGCCACTGTTGTTTGCATGCAATCATGGCAATATCTGATGCCCCATTGGCAGTATTGCGTCGATGGGGTGAGCTGGCTTGACACACATCCAGCTGGCTGCAGCCAGCAGACAAACAAAAACTCATAACGCCACAACTGGGCACAACCATGTGGTCTTTCTCAGGCTCGAGTCTCAAGCATTGAGTTTGCATCAGGGGCCAAGACACACAGTAATTAGGGAGTTTCTGTAGACAAGGTCATTGTGCATGTGAGCCATTAATGGGGTATGGACGGTGCATAGAATCCCTATACGTTTAAAAGCCCATCATGACATGAACGGTCATCTAGTAGATGCTGCCACCCCAAGTTGATAGCAACTGCTGTGCTGTTGTGATGAGAAGCACCAGGCCACTAAAGCACTGCATGCATGCTCCAGGGAAAAGCTGTAGCTCAGTCCAGCAGCTGTGCTGATAATGTACGTGCACAATACTTCAACGATTTACGACAACAACCAGTGAGGGTTATGCAGCTCTCCGACCCAGCAACATCCAAAGCCTAAACCCCGAGTTAATGACAGTAAGTAGGACGCTCTAAACCCTGAAGCCATAGGAATTTCTTACTGAGGGCTACCGGGTAGGGCTCAGAACGTCCGTCAGCGATTGAAGGGCTGACAATAGGGGCCTGCGGCTGGTAGTAGGACGCAGAGGGCCCTGTAGCATACGTAGAAGAAATTACCTGAAGGCCTATGATGCCCTCTTCAGTGCTGCAAATACAGTGGTTCCAAACAGTGGCTCATACCACAGAAGGACTGGGGTGTCTAGCAGAACATGCTCGTGCAGCAACACCAAACCACAAATACAGCCAGCATAATCTCCCATGCATAAGCAGAAGAAGAAGAAGTTACCCTCTGCGGCCAAGAGGCCCTGGGGCCCAAGGCTTGAGAGATGCATGCAACCCTAAGACGATGAAAAAGAAGAAGAAGAATGTCATCCTTGCTGGCTGCAAGACCCTTTGAAAACTGAATGCAGAAAGAACTCAATCCACACCCAAAATTTATAAATCCCTAGCAGCCCAAGCACCCCATGCCTTGAGCACTGGCCTGCTCTTATACCCTGCCTGAGGGTAGCTAATGTAACCCCTAAGACGTAAGTCCCTCAACTGATCCAAAACCCTAACCCAATCCCTGATTTGAACCGAATGTGCAGAATGTGTTCTAGAATTCCTCCAGCCAGGCAGGGTTTTGTGCTGCTGGTTGCCGTGGTGCTGGTGCCCAGAACCCTAGGTCCCCTCCTCCGGCAGAGTTAAACAGCCTTTCTCTTAAACCCAAAGGAACCATGAATCGGCCCTCTTGCAAGTCAGACCAGTTGATCGCTCTAAACCAGGGGTGGGACCGGAGCTTGGCGACACCGCCTTTACCCTGTAAGTAGAGCAGCAGCAGCGGCGGCGGCAGCAGCAGCAGTCGGAGGAGCAGAAGGACAAGGATCAAAAGGAGAGCGGCAGGGGTGTTGGCGTGTGTTGCCAATTGCTTTCAACAGCCCTTGGATTGCGTAGCCTACAGGCCGGAGGCGCACACTTGCCATAGAATTGACAGAGATGGTGGGAAAACCAGCACAGGTGATAGAGCACATTCCGTGCCGCCTAGCACACTCCAGAGCAGATTCACCAGGACAAGTCATTGGCCCAATGCAGAGCTTCAGACCAGGACTCTACGCCATGTACATGAATAACCCAAGGAGAAAAAGCTGACTCCTCCTCTCACCATGCCTAGCCTCTTGGCAGGGTCTCTCTGCAGCAGCTGAGCCACTAGGTCTCTGGCATCTGCTGATATGTCATGGCCGGCAGGGGTGGCTGGCCAGTGCCACGAGCAGCGGCAGATTCGCCTGTAGATCCTGAGCTCATCATCTCCCAGGTGTGCAAAGGGCGTGCCACCTGTTGGCACGCGTAACCGGTTGACACAACAGGCAAAAATTACTCTACTATTGTGGAGTTTTACTGGAAGCTACTACTGTGGTCAGGGGAGAATACTTAGATTGATATACATATCACCAGACTAGATTATGTTTTTTTCAAGAATGTGGGCAGAAGGCAGGCGATTTTCCTTTGACGGCAGCAGACTTATGGGCAGCAGACTTATGGGAAAAAAGGGTGAAGTGAGGCAAACATGTTGGAAGGGGGGTGGATGTCTTAGGCACGTATTTTGCGCATACAACTCCCATAAATTTCCCATGCTTTGTGATAGATATGTGTTGACCAAATCTCCAAACACTGCAATATGTGCAGCAGGGAGTGCTACAAAAGCAGCAAAGCCCTGTGAACAACTGAGATGCTTGACAGGCCGGTGTAGAACCTACAGGCTGACTGCTGGCACCAGATCAAACAGGTGTGGCAAACAAACAGCATGAGTTGGTAGGCGCTGCACTCTGGAGCAGCTGAACTGGGTACAGTAAAGCAGCAAAGGCTCATCTGTGCCATTGCCCACATTGAGTAGACAACATACTTCAAATCCCTTCCTGAATGGACAAATAACAGGAGATTGGATCCTGTGGGTATGCACGATGGAGAACTAATTCCACACTAAGAAAGGACAATATCCGGCCTTCCTCTGCCGCACCTGTGACCAAGTGGTACACCAAGACTCCCAGTGCCCACCAGTCCGCCGACTCATCATGCCCTGTGCCGCCAATCACTTCCGGTGCCAGATATTCCGGCACGCCGCACAGCGTGTAAGTCCGACCTTCCGCCTTCTTAGCAAAGCGGAAGTCCACAAGCTGAACTAGACCCCCTTCTGTTACCAACAGGGTTATGGCGCTGAGGCCGCGATAGGCAATGCCTAACCGGTGCAAGTGGCTCAGGCCGAGCACTACCATAGCGGTGATGTAAGATGCGGACCGCTCGTCCAGGGCACCCTGCGAGATGATGATTGCATAAGTTTGATGTTACACTCAAATCTAATTAGAACAACAATATATACTATGAAAAACAGTGAATGAAAGTAAGGGCGAGTTGGGGTACTTATAGTTTTATTAATGCATTGGTCGGTGAAAGTGTGCACGTGTAACATCCCTCTCTGAAGAATTAAATTACATAAAAAAACTAAATAGAAATCAGATAAATCAAATATATCAATCAGGAAGTAGAGAAGAACAGCACCAATTGACACGCTGCTTACCCCTTGTAGCAGCGCCGCTAGAGTGCATATCCCTGTGGTTGCTAGCGCTTCGCCCGCCACAACGGCAGGAGCCCCCGTTTGGGGGCTGTACCAACTGCTGACTGTGTGGGGCACAAAGAGGCACGGAGGAAGCTGCTCTGTGACTTGGCGGGCCCGACTGACTGCAGCAGAAAGCCCGCGATCTTCAACAGCTGCAGCAGAAGGAGAAGCAGCAGCAACAGCAGAAGTACGGAAAATACATACAAATCAAGGCAGCAGTATAAGTAGATACTATACTGCTGCTCAACAATCCTTGGATTCATAGATCATACAATGGGGATATTCACTGAGCATTCACATCTCCTCCTTTTTACAGGTGATATTTGGTGCAGGACATCAGTGGTAGCTGGATGGGCAGCCGGGACAGCCGAGGCAGGCACACGCATGACACCAGGGTGGCGTCCCAAACGCATGTCAGCGCATTTGCCATTGCATTTCAACTTGCTGCATGGCTCAATTTCTTTTACTGAACTCTCACATCTGATCTGGATCAGAAGACTTGGCTGAATGTTCAGTGAGAAAATTCCCACTGTATGTTCTATGCAGACTGGTCGCGTATGAGCGCTACACATTCATCAAACCAGCAGCTGAAGTAAACACTACATAAGACTATTTCTGCTAGCATATTCCACTACATTCCTCGAACACAACGTACATATGACACACGCCCTTCTTACTTACTTTGCACGCTGTGCAGTCGCCCCGTCAGCGCCACCCCTGCCTCCCGATCCTCCAGCGAAGCAAGCACCTGAGCCTCGTTGAGCACCCACAAGCAGCCCCGCAACTGCAGAGCCTGGGGATCAAAGTTCGCTTGCAGGATTTCGTTGCTTTTGCGACCGAGCGCGATGCTTCTGCTGAGGAGCTGGTTCTGCTGCGACAGCCAGGTCTGCCACGCCGCGTGATCTGCTGCCAGCGCTGATAGCGGACCGAAGGCGGCTTCAAACACCTTGCGGGTGATGGACAGGATGAGGACCTGCAGAGAAATACCAATAGAGAGTTATGAAATCAAACATCAAAACATTTATTAGATTTGACAATCTTAAAATGTGGGAAAATATCCGGAGAAATGTTGATAAAGAAAGATGAAACCCCCCCACAGATTAAGAGTGCCGTTGATGGCAGCGCTACACAGGTACGGACTTCTGGAAAACAAGTAATCCTAACCCACCAGCACAGTCTCAAATCGCTGATGGTAGATTGACAGGAACTATCGTCGTTTCCATCCAGTTTATCTTTTTCGATCGTGATCTGAAAGCAGGAATGCATCCCAACAACAACCCACCTTCCCACGGGCCACCATTGTTGCCGGCCGGGAGTGGTCCCCGAGCAATCCCTTCTCGCCAAAGTACGCACCAGGCCCCATAGTTAGCACCTCCCTCCCCTTATCAGAGGTGCTCTGTTGCTCTCGGACACCGTCAGAGGCTGACACAGTACTTGAGACATGTGCTGGGTTGGTCAACGCTGCTGCTGCTGCTAGCTGCTGCTGGCTGCCAAGGAGGGGGGAGCCTGGTACAGGCTGTGCAGCAGCAGCGGCAGCAGCAGCTGCTGCTGATGGGTTTGTTGAGTGTGGCCGTACAACGGCAACAACTTCACCCTACAGAGGCAAAAAAAATAACAGGAGCAGCAGCAGCAGCAGCAGCAGCAGCGGTAGCAAAAGATGGTAGGTCCAACTTGTGTGGTTTCGATTTCATTTATTTGTACAGTGGCAGAAGAGGATATAGGAGCAGTGCTATTAGTGACTGAGAGCTTTGCTCAGTGCAGCTGTGAGAAAACATCAAGTCAATCATCTCTTGAGTGCTGAAAGCAACATCACAGCAGACACTGAAAATGGAACAGCACCACCAAATGTTTAATCATTTCCAATTTATCAAATTCCAAAGTATTCAATTTGGAAAATATTGAATGGTTGTTGATGCTGTATGTCTACTAGACAGCACAGGTACTTTCCCCACTAGCAGTGCGCACCTGTGCTACCAGGAAGTACTCGTCACTCTCCACCCCCTGCTCCATGATGTAATCCCCCTCCCCGTATATCCTGGGCTGCATCAGGTCAGCCAGCATCACCAGCTGGCCGTTTGTGAGGCACTCAAGCAGCTCACAGCTGCGCAAGGCTCGCAGCACCAGGAGCGTCGGGTCCCCACGAGCGGCCTGCAAGCAGCAGCAGCATATTTTTGCCTTGATTGGTTTTGATGTATTGATCATAGGTTGGAACATAGTAAGATATACCTTTGAGTCTTGCTTTATCCTCATTTCTTTCTTGAAGATGTATGTACCGGTTTAAGAATGTCGCTTTGGGCAGTGGTAACAAGTGCCTTTTCTGTAAAGAGTAGAAGCCACCACAGAAGTCAACTTTCTCATTCGTCAAGGCAGAACGTATAAGAGGTACTGTTTTGTGACAACAAGTGTGTACTCGCTCGCACCCAGTGTCACAGCAAGCGTCATGCAGCTTATAGGCCATCGTAAATAACATGACACCAAACACCATAACATAACATCACACGAAGGGGTTGGCAAGAAAAGGATTTATTCTAGTACTACCTTGAGGGCTGCTCTGAAATCTGCCCTGCTAAGGCTCCACAGGATCCCCTCGGTCTGAGACACCACTGTTGCTGCACGGGGCTTCCCTGCAATCACAGTCACAACAGGGTTTGGGGTGAGTATTAGGGTTTAGGTTAGGGCTGAGGTTAGGAGTGGCGAACACGTCACATTAGAAGGATACTATCAGTTTCTAACAATCAGGTATGTGATGCAACTGATGCTTTCCTGTTTTTATCACAAAGATAATCGAGACAGCAGAGTGTGTCTTTCTTCCAAGGCATTCTGGATGCCAAGCAGTTGACAGGACCGCACATCAGATGACTGATAATAAGTAATGTCGTGCATAGAGACTGATGGTATCATGCGCATTGACAGGACAGCAATGCTCACCATACAACAGTGCAAGCTCTCCAAAACTTGGGTGCGGACCACCAGACCCCGGCCCCGTCATCGGCGGTGCCATGTACGTGTGCACAAACTCGCCATACTCGGTCTGAATTCCGCCCAGGACTCCAACTTCTTGTTGACTAGACATGCTGCCCGCTCCAGTGATAGCTACGCCACCAGATCCTGCTGATGCTGCTGCTGCTGCTGTGCTGCCGTCCTCTTCGCCGTAGGCCAACAGGATGGCCTCATCCGCAGCAGTAGCAGCAATGTCTGTTGCATTTGCAGCAGCAGCAGCAGATGGTGTAAGAAGTGGACTCACTGTTCAGCAGGGCTGCCCCTGCATTTCTTTCAGCTTGATACCAAAACTAACAGCACACTCACTGCTTTTCAATCCACACAGGTTGCGTGGAGAATTATACATACTTACTGCAACACATTTTTTGCTTTCTTTCACAGCAGCCTACTACCGCAAACGCTTTTGAACATTGACAGAATGCTTTTGATGATATAGAAGAAAATAATGATTTGATATTATATATTTAAATACTTGATTATGTAATCAACTTGGAAATGTTCATCTACTGTTTATAATCTTCCATACTATAGAAAATATGTAGAAATTATGTATTTGCTGAAATTGTTCATGTGTTATTGATAATCTTTCATACCTGCCATGAGATCGTTGTCCAGCATCACTGCTCCTAGGTGTCCTCGGCCAGCACCAGGTCCAACAGCAGTGAGTGAGCCACCAGAAGACCCAGAGACACCTCTGAGGCCCTTGGGTTCAGTTTGACTCTGCTGCTGCTGCTGCTGCCGGACTAAGCCTATCTGCTGCTGCTGATCTGCAGCAGCAGCAGCAAAGCTTTCTGCATCTGCCAGATCTGTCAATACCATGACATCAAACGTGCCACTTTCTACGATGTAGAAATGGTCTCCCTGCTCCCCCTGATTGATGATGATTTCGTTTGGCTGGACTGGTATCCGCTGCATGGCCTTGTATACTGCCAACCGCTGGGCTTCTGATAAGTGGCTGAATAGGAAGTTGCTGTAAAGGCAGCAAGCAGGTGAGTTGCAAGACAACACTTTTCAGATCAGCAGCAGATGCGGATGGCTTGTTGGTTATATGTATCACCTATCCTTATTGCTACTTACTCTATTAATGAATTTTTCGTCCCAAATTGGCATGTACTTGAGCAATGCAGCAATAATTGATCAGAAAGCAAGGCTGCATGTTACAGATGAGTCTGATGCTTCAAGTTGAAATGCTTTTCTCAACAGGAAAAGATGCTCAGGAACAAGAAGATGCATTTATGGTATACATCAATTGTTATCAAAATTATATAGCCCTATATATATTATATATATATAACTATACATATAACAACACATGCTGACAGTGCCTCAGCTGCTGCACCTGCTCTGCCTTGTAAAGTAAAGACCAGCAGCAGCTAGGAAAAGAAATGTCAAAATGAGATCAAATAAAACAGTTTGTAATGTCTCAGAATGCTTCACTCATGGTTCGCTAGCTTTGAGGCTGAAATTAAAAGATTAATTTTCAACATAAGGCATCCGACCACACATACATACTGCCTGTTGAGCACACTGAAAATGGTATGGAAAGACGAATAGCTTGTGGTTGACGCCGTCTATTTGTGTTTTCACCAACAATACCCCAACAATCATGAGGTGCACATCCACTTACTGCCTCACTGTATCCTCTAGCATTGACCATTGCTCAACCGTGATCTGCCCAAGATCAAGCGGCGGCTCCTGCTGCTGCTGCTGAACAGCAGCAGCAGCCATGGTGGCAGCAGCAGCAGCGCGGCTGACAGCACTGCCCGCAACGGTTGCTGCTTCTGCTGCTTCTGCTGCTTCTGCTGGCTGCTCCAATTGATAGTTATGAGACTGGAACCACTTACTGATCTGCAAGGCACAAACAAACCAATTAAAACCAAGTTAGAACGCTTCAGAATAACACTTGTTACAAGTTCAACACGTTCAGGTTGTTGAGATCACAATAACAATTCATTTGACAACTCTGACTGTGTGGTCTGTGAGGCCTGCTGGGGCTGTTTAATCTGTGCATTCAAGCCGCACAAGAAACCCACAAGAACTTCACAGGGAAAAATGATGAATCATGCTACCTTTTGCAGCAGCTTGAGCAGAGTAAGTCTACTTTGGCGCCGTAAAAAGATATCAATCAAAATAAGAAAATAATACTCAATGCCGACTTACCGTTGTCAGTGACCCAGTGTTGAGTTGCCCTGCTGCTGCTGCTGCTGCTGCTGTATCTGCTGAATCTAGTGCTTCAATATCATCCACTAACCGCCCTCTTAGTGGTAACATCATGCCAGAGTTGGCAGCAGACGGTGGCCCTGGGAAACCTTCCTCCTCCTGCTGCTGCTGCTGTTGCTCTTGCTGGTGCGCTGCTGCTGCTGCTGAGATTGCTGCTGCTGCTGATCCGTTGTGGAGAGATGTGGTTTGTGAGCCGACAGAGGATGACATAAGAGATGGAGTATATGGCAGACTGCAGTGCAATTTGCGCCAAAAACGTTTTTTTAAGGCCAAATCCGGCAAAAAAAGTCAGAATTGGCCAAAAGAAGTGATCACTGCCAGTGGCGCCAGTTTCAACTTGTTTGAGGGAAAGGAGGGTAGATATATTTGGGCTGATATGTGATACATGATGTGAGCAACCAATATATGGCCTTAAGCTGGAAAGAAACAAACTTTTAGAAACAGAGGGTAGAAAAAAATGATTTTCTTTTTTGTTTTGATTTTTTCGGGCAGCATGCAGGTTATGCCAGCAGATCAGCAGACTGATGAGTGAAAATCATCTTTGACACACAGCATATCTGGCATGTCCTCAGCTTCAGATCATGTTTTATTGCACTAATAATTGAATAATAGCTGCTTGTTACAGAAGCGTCTATTCTTCTTCTCCTTTCTGTATCATCTGAGTCAGACATACATCACAAGCTGAAAGTCTATAATCAATTCTCACCTATCTAACAATCAGTTGTACTACATTGGTGGTGTAGTACTTTGAATACTGAAGCTAGTTTATCCAGTCCACTCACCTGCCGCCAAGGCTTGAGCTCCGGTTGGGAGGGGTTTCAAGTCCTACAAACTGCAACATGATCATGGTGATATCGTCCGTGCGTGTTTCATACTGCAGCCACAAACGGTAGCTCTCTGCCACCACAGACAGGCACGCTTCGTGGGGGTCATCAAACTTTGAAACCTGCAGGGTGTGGTGCAGAAATGGCATGGGATGCCTTTTTCATGCATACAAATGATTGCATTCGTTTGAGTAGCGACAAGAATACATTTGCGGCTTTTTGTCCACCAAAACAGCCATAAGGTATGGTATGCTTGTGCCCATTGGCCGGCAATAATGTGCAATTACTGGCAATCAGACACGATGCATGTGCATAAACCAAAAACGCTAGAAACCTTGGTGTGTGTTCTGCCATACACACGCGCGAAAATGCCTCAAGTGCACTGCCCTCAAATAGCGTGTTAAAACAAGAAAGATAAACAGGTGTCGGCCAACCTACTCTACAACCACTACTATTTGAGAGATCAAAAATATTCTCAACATGCAGCCACACACCCAGTGTCTTGGAAGGCCTCTCCCACCATAATGAAGACACTTTGATGAAATCAATTATTATTTGAATACAACTTTCTGTTTCTGAATAGATTCAAATGTATTTGCTGCATGAAGATCCAAGATTCCCTCACCATATCCACCACCCTCTGGCTGCTGATGAACTCAAACACTCCATCACTGGCAATGACCAGAAACGCATCATTCGCCCCCAGATGCCGGAACTCCAACTCCGGTTCCGCAAACACGCCGATGCGCTCCGCAGCAGCGTCGCCTATGCTGCGTGTGAACGCCGTGCCCGGGTACATCCCGTTTGGGAACCACAATCGTGGAGGATCTCCGTCGTCTTCTTCCTCGGTCGTCCAACACTCTGTGGTGGGATCTTTCAGACCCTCAATTTGGTCGAGGGTCAGCACTCGGGCACCGGCCGCCTTCACGCGGTCACATTCGTCCTTCCTGCAGTAGTGATGTATTAATGAAACAAGAGCGGACACTGCAGTGATGACATGAACGATTTGGATTGCTTTTTCGGAGGTTTTCTCTGCGCAGTGAGGTGTTAAGAAGCAATGGAAAATTTGGCAGGTTGTGTGGGCAAAAGACAATTCCTGGTGTGCACAAACAAGTTGCATTTCTGTCAACACTCATGGCTTTTGCGGTCTGTGCAGGTCTGTACTATCAGGACTCCCTTCAATTCCCAGATACTTGGAGTAATACATTTGGATCCAACTAATTCAGTAGTATCAACGCTGTTCTGAAGGAGGGTACCTTAACCGGAACATGGGCCGGCTGGCTGGACTTCTCCCAGCACTTATATTCAGGCAACTGAAGCACCCACATGAACATCACATGCATGCATGTTCTCAAACTTGAGTATAGTCTCACATTCACCGGGAAAAAACCCAACAACCGCCGCTGAAACCTACCGGTACGGTGTCTGATCTATAGACAAGTCCCGGGCAATGTAGCCTTGGCCCGCCCCGGCCACCTTTTCTGCTAGGACCGCTCGACTGTCGCCCACATTGGCGACGAGCAGGCTGCGGCCGCGGATCAGGACGGTGATCGCCGTGGTGCCGCTCATGGAGTCATCAAAGTCGGACCTGTGGTGGTGCGGCAGCAGCAGCAGCAGCAACGGCAGCGGTCAGATATCACAATGTTTTGCACATTGAACAGATGATTCCTACCAAGCAGTGACTATTGCAGTGGCTGTGGTTTTGCGACGATAACTGTGCATGCTTGCTGCATACACTGCTGCTAGTGCTGCTAACAACACTGCTGCTGCTGCTGCTGCTGCTGCTGTCTCCAGACCTGTGACAGCGCTGCTGCTGCTGGCAATATCCTATAGGTTCATCGCTGCCAAAGCCTTGCCTGCTGCTGTTGCCATCAATTTTGCTATCTGTGCTTTCAACTCAACCAGGTCAGACTATTATTACTACTGCTGCTGCTGTTGGCTGCTACTGCCACGTACCTGTGACACTGCAGGTTTGTTGCCACCAGGGCTTGATGAAAAGCCAATGCTGGGTTGGTTGTAAAGTGAACACTGGACAACAGATTGAGTGGTACCTGCACAACATGCAAGCAGCCACAGACATGCAGAAGGTTATGGCCTGTTGAAGCTGCTTTCAAAAGAATAAAATTTGCATTTGTCTATTGATTTTCTATTACTTTCCAAGAGACTCTAGCCTAGATCCTTTCTGATTGCTCAACTTGCTGTGATTGCAGCAGCAGCAGCAATAGTAGCAGCAAGTTGGATGTGTGTTTGCATTATGCTTGCATTTCTCTCGTCTGCAGTACAAAAGGGCAGTTGGTTCACTGACATGAGAGTCTTCATCCTTGTTATATTTCTATATTGCATGCATTGTGCCTTTCACCGAGTATCAATACTTTACTTGTGCCTTGTCTAGCTGAAGCCTGTGCAAGTAAGCAGGGTGTGCATTGCAGAATGTTATATCCAAGAATTAACATTCCAGCATTATGATTTTTTGATTCAGCACCCATGATCCATGTTTTACTCATGCATGATTTGCAGGTGAAAGCTGCAAGGCTGCCGCCTGTGACCACCAATCAACTGAACTGCAGATGCCTGTCATGGTGGTTAACCTGACTGTTGTTTGAAATCTGCAAATTGCAAAAGTGTAGCCCAAGGCTGTTGATCGCTACTGTGATGTTTGGTCTCTTGTCACTTTGCAGTGCAGCAGTGCTGGTTCTGTTGGCAGTTTGAGCAGTTCTTCTTCTGGTGCGCAGCGGTCCTGCGAGCTGACAGGTGTTGCAGGTGTCCTGCTGGCACTTATAATTGCTGTGCTGCTGCTGCTGCTGCCGCCGCTGCTGCTGCTGCTGCTGCTGCTAAAAACAATAGCAGTTCGCACCAGCAACAGCTGCACCAGCAGTAGTAGCGTTGGCGGCTGTGCAGCAGTTTTACATCTGCAGACTTGGGAAGGAAGCTGATGCATGCTCCCTACTGCCGCTGTTGCTGAATCTGCTGCTGGCTGTACTGTTTCTGTTGATGGCATCCTCAATGCATACCTTGAGGACAACAATGTTGTCTCTGCGGCTGCTGGTTCACTCGACCCGGGGTGCTGTTAATGCTGGCTATGATAGGCACAACATGCACACCATTGATGTAACAACAACGACGATATAACAACAGAACACGAATAAATCTGAAAGAACAACAACATGCTGCTGATCTCCTCCTACAATTCCTTACCTTATCTCGTGCAAACTGCGAGCTCTGAGTACCGCAGTCGCCATGTCCATCAAAAACACCAAACAGGTGCTGTTCTGGATCCCCATTGAATGCCGTGTGCACACAGAACGAGTCTTGATTCTGCTTATGAGGGGAGTCTGGGTAATAGCCCCTTTGGCTGACGTATGCATAGCGTATTGTGTAGCCGGAACGCGGCAGACTTATAGACTGGGTGCCCTCGCTCGTAACCAGGCGTTCCTTGTAGTCCTTTGCTGTTAGTGGGCCTGCTGGGGCGCTGTACAGCTGGATGCCTTGGAAACCATCATTGGCTGCATGGCTCGTGAGGTACTTTCTGCTGCTTCCGCGAGATATGGAGCTGTTTTTGCTGCTACCGCAGCCCATTCTGGGCTGCGCCCTCCTACGGGGGGCGCTGACCTTGGGCGCAGAGATACTGTCTTCACCACTGTGCTGTGGCCTTCGAGTGGCTGGGGTGCTAACTAGCAACAAGCAGCTATCACATCATGCTGGACTATCAGTTGAGTACGAGGAGACCGGCTCCGAGTAAAATCAAACGCACGTTTGGGTACAGCCCAGCATCGCTCATGCTGCCACGGCAGTAGTGGAGTTACAGCATGAATATGACAGTGCGGGGGTGTATAAATACCACTGATAAATCATTCTGCATACGGCAGGTGCTTCACCGAGGTGTTTAGGCAAATCGCATCAATACATCTCGGCCAGGTGCCAGACATCGATCAGGGTCAAACTATACTGCATCAAAAGCGGAATGGGAGTCCAGACATGCCTTGATCGGCGCATTCCAAGACAGGGGCTTTGTTGATATATAACAAACAGAGCGTTCAACACAGCGTTCCCTGGTCGACTATCTGTCAACAACAGCCACAACAGTATAATATCGCTTTTTGTGTACGCGACCTTGCAAGCTGCGGCTGTGCGCACAGTGTGCTGTCTCGGTAGTTTCAGACTTGTGCTGCTGAAGAGTGACGCAAGATCTTTCTGCTGTTCCTTAGCAGCTCTGTGAGCTGACATCGGTGTGTCTTCTAGCCGACAAGAGGTATCCACTGCCCTAGGCAAGATGGCTACGCCCACTAAAAGTAGAGTGCAACTTCCTGCCCAGCTAGTAGCAGGTGCGATGCACTGGCTGCATATGCTGCAGATCGTAGTTTATGAGTATGATCTTGGGCATAGGCTCCTATCACCGGTTTGAAAGGGGGGCTTGCCAGAAAGGCTGGCGGTTGGAGCTCCATCGCACCACGCGTCTACGTAATGCATTGTAGCGGACTGATGCAGCCACATACTAATGTGATCTAGCTCATCTAGCGTTTCTTACTCCTCTGTTCAAGCGCTGTTGCCAGGGCAGCTTAGCTATCAGTCCTCAACAGCAAACGACCCAATTGTCAAGTGATGATGTCGCAGCCTGCATGCATTTGGCACTCGCAACCTATCAGCCACATACACAGAAGACAGCATCGGTAATAACCGTCTCTCCAACTAGCAGCCGTGTGCTTTAGTCAGCTACTAGGTGGTACCTATTCAGCCTGTTCAGCCTCAAAGCTGCGCCCAGCAGTACTTGCACAATCATCAACAGTCCACCCCCCCCCCCCAGTTGCATGCTAAGGACACCCAGCAACAGCTTCCCTTCAACATGCACATGCTATTAGGCTCAGTCGGCATCTCCGCGCTTGTTTTATCTTGCCTCTTTACAAATGTCCCCGGTCCCCAACCGTACAATCTCACGCATTGACCCTCCCTGCTCAAGTACCATCATCCTTCTGTAACACACACATCATAACCAACACGCACGAAAGCATACCTGATCACATACCTCTAAACTCGCTCTCACCCATGCACAGTCTTCAAATCCTCTAAACCCCCGTCCTGTATTGTCCTGTCCTGCAACCTGACCCGCAGTGGAGGACCTGCTGTTGTGGCACGATGTCCCCAAGTCAGCAGGCGTCCTTATCATTGCTACTGCTCTGTACATCCTGCTGGAGTGGAGCCGCATCCCCCTGGTGACCTGGCTCAGCAACCTCGGAATCTTTGCAGTCCTGACCACAGCAGTGTGGGCGCTCGTGGCTCGCTTTGCAGGAAGGTGAGCAGACAGCAACCTTGTTTGAATATGTTCTACATATGATATCATCGCTTACGGCTGTAACGGGAGTTGGACATCTTGTACATGGACCACTTCCCTTACCAGCCGTAAGTGATAATATCATATGTAGAACATGTAGTGTTTATGAGAATGATGCTGATTGTTTTGGGAGGGTAAATTCACTGTTATTCTGCAAGATTTTAGCCAAACCAGTGCCAGGCTCAAGGGGTTGGTTCTCACCACTTGCTGTCATCAGCCACATGACATCAAATGCTGAGAACTAACCCCATGAGCCTGGCATTGGCTCATCAAAAGGCTGAAGCTTTGCAGTCATGGGGTACGTGCAAATCTTCCCTTTGGCATTATAACATGTTAAAACATGTTATTATTGCTTGTCATTCCTTGCAGGACCGGCCCAGAGGAGCACCTGCCTGGCCTGCTGCGCACTGGTCTTGATGAGACCACAGTCCGCACATTGGCTGAGAAGACCCGAGTGGCAGCAAACCAAGGGCTGGCTTTTGTCAGCAGGATCTTGAGCGGCGCAGATTTCATCCTCTCCGCCAAGACCATCTCAGTGCTGTGGGTGGCTGGCTGGGTGGGAAGACTCATCACTCCTATTGGACTCCTCTATGCAGGTGAAGTTCTTGCTATTTCTCTCTTTGCAATCTCAGAAGTTTTCTGGCAGTTTGTGTGAGCAGATTGAGGTTCTTGTTTTTTCTCTCTTCTTGCATTTCGATAGTTTTGTGGCAGTTTGTGTGAGCAGAAAGCTTTGTGTCTGTAGTGTGGGGAATTTAGGACAGGATCTCCAGGATAGGGGGATTCATTCACTGCATCGTTGCGGTTTCACTAGAGGATGATGAGCCGGCTTTGATCTGGTGTCATGTGTGGGACCAGCAGTGACAGTCACTTGGTTGGTGAATTCCACGACAGCAAAATGTGTAAACACAGACAGCAGATCTCCTATCTTTTTGAGGTTTTCTGTTGTGAATATTCTTCTGTGCGGCGGTTGCAGCGTCAGTACAGGTGCTGGGCTACTGCAGAGGCAGGCAAGCAGGCAGGAACCATGAGCAATGCAAGTTGTGCATTTTGCTTACTTCTGAAGTGATGCAAACAAGTGCAGAACCGCCAAAACAGCACGTCATAGATGTTCAATTGCACAATTCACAGATGTAACATGCACTTCAGCAGATTTTGGGGTTGACAATTTTTGGCAGCAGCAGCAGCCTGCTGGGCTGCAGAATCTGCCCAAGCTTGATGCAGCAGGTGCAGCTGAAGGGTGAACTGCAATTATCGGGCCAAACTTGCAGATGGGATATGCTGATTCCCACGGGTTTGTTCCACTAGCATATTGGACAAAAATAAAAGCATCTTGGACAACATGTGGTGCTGTTCCTTCCTTGCCTTTCCACGAGGTCACATACACCAAGAGACTATTGGACGTGATTTGGCCAAAGTACCCCACTCTTCTGATCTGTGATCGCTGCTGCTGTTGCTGCTGCTGCTGCTGCAGCCATCCTAGGTCTGTTCACCATCCCCAAGGTGTATGAGATGCGCAAGGATGACATTGACAGGGCAGTTGACCAGGCCCGTGCTGTCTCAGCAAAACAGTACGCCACAGCGCGCTCAAAGGTCAGTGTTGTCATTGTGAATGCCTGTAAGCCAAGTGACACCCTATGCAGGAAGCCACACCACTTTGAAAAGCACGAGTTTAAGCTTAAAGCTGAATAAGCTTCAATGCAGAAGTTGTTAGTGGTTAATGACCACTTAACTTCTTCTCTGGCTTGTTTGCTCCCGAGTCGTGGTCAGGCTCATCCATAGTTCTTGCTGCAAGAGTTGCTACAGGATCCGAATGGAATTTGAACGGAAATGACAGTATATGATACAGCGCAGTCTTGCTGGCACGATCATACTATATGTATTAATTCTTATTACAGCATGTGAGAGGAGTAGCAGTCTCTTATCCCAGCTCTAGCTACTCACAACAAGTTGAATCTGCTGCTGCTGCTGCTGCTGCAGGCCAATGAGGTGATCAGCCGTCTGACCCCACAGAAGGCCGCCCGCCCAGCAGCATCAGACATCAGCAAGGACGAGTGATCATGACATGTCAACTGTTAATTTGCATTGTTATGTGTTACATGTGACGCAAATGACACACTTTGTAGGGAAGGAGAGGAGGATATGACCAGGGTCCTGTGAAACACAACGGTGTTGAGAGGTTTGTAGACATTGTGGAAGCTTGTTCTTGGTACTCATTGCAAGCGGCTTGCTCAGCAAGCGGGCTGGGAAGTTTCCAGTGCTTGGCAAGCAGCACCAAGGACAGCCTGTTATTAAGAGTCTCTTGTGTATATAAATACCCATCAGCCATAGCAACCCTGCCATTGGCTGCACGCCCCATTTCAAAAACGGAAACAATCAGGGCCACATGGCAACGTGTCACGCTGCTGGCGTGCCCGGGGCCGCCCGGGCATATATGTATATATTTAGGTTACCCATTAGCCATAGCAATCCTGCCATCGGCCCCGCGCCCCATTTCAGAAGCGGGCAACAGTAATCCATGCTGAGCGGTACGACCTCCATTATGCCCACATTGACACCGTAGTTTCCAAGCAGTATTTAGGTATTGTGCAATACATGGCAACACACATTGTAATGTACCAACGGCCCCATTCATCATCTGACACAAAACGCACACACGCTGCTTCTCACCTGGAATCGACAAACAAGCCTCCAACTTACTAGCACAACCCGGAAGCTCCTTAATCCTATCGTACATAAGCACTCGTGCATCATGTGAAGCTGTACAGTCAAACAACAAGTGTGACAATGACTCTTCTGCAGTCGAACATGCTGGAGAAAGTAAATGACCACAGTCAACACCACGTTGCCCAACATCTAAATCATCTCCGTCAACATTTCTCCTGAACCTAGTAGTTCTGCATTAGACTGGCAGACATGACAAACGAACCCTCATAAACAACTCAACACCATATGTAGGCAACATCATTTGCAGATATATAAGTATATGTCGTATTATGTACGACACACATAGATATGTGCCTAGCTTAAACAGGTGGCAGGCGTCAAGGTCACCATTGACATGACCCAGTAGTAGAGCCTCATGAGAAGCTAAAAGCTGCTGTCTCTTGCATATTATATGACCCCTTGAAGCTACTTCTGCTGTTGTTGTTGGCTACTCATCTTCAAAATCAGCACATCATAAGAGGATAAGTGCTACTATGGCATACAACCATGACTGAACGATATGTCGTTTTAGGACGCTGCTGCTGCTGCTGCTGCTGCTGCTGCTGCTGGTTGTATCTGCTCCACTTGCAGCACCAACCACCTGCCATCCTCATCCTTCACAACAGTAGCACGCTCACACAGTGTCTGCAACAGCAGCAGCAGCGGCGTCGGCGGCAATGGCGGCAGCAGCAATGGCAGTAGTTGTTGTGGTAGTACTGTACTTGCAAATACAGCAACTAGAGCGTCAGCAGCAAGCTGCACTTTGCTGACAGTGCATGCAGGGCCCTCCAGCATGGCTTTCTCATGATGAAGTCGTTGAGGGAGTGTGGCTGCTGCTGTTGCTGCCAATTAAGGTGCTAAGGCAGCACAAGTCCCATCATAACCCATAAATAATGAACAACCACAAAGACATCCAGTCCCCCAAGCGCAAGCTTTGTTTACAGGACACACCAGCCATAAATGCACATACAGGAAATCTGTGCTCATCCCATTCACATATCCTGCTACATGCATGTTGCTGTTCATCCTGATAAACTACTTATATACATCAGATAATCCACACAGGCCACTGATGAATACACATGGGGTTGTTTTGTTCTATGTCAGTGTTTATCTACACTTAACACTGCACTGTTTATGTAAATCCGTTACACCTCTCTCAATGCTTTTTCCCTTGCAGTTGCCAATGCTAGTGACTATTTTCCTTATGGGGATGTGTAAATGGGGCTGTCATGAAGGCCTGTCAAATGCTTGCCATCTGCCCAACCAGGGGTAACAAAATATAACTTCTATTTTCTTCCATCACTTCAATATTGCAGAATCTTATATATTGTTTTTATTAGTAATTACCCCTGTGCCCAATTCCTCACCTCTTCGAATTGCTCTGTTACTTTCTGACCTTGACTGTCAATCTTCCGTTTGAATGTTACGGCATAGTCCACCGTGGCCTTGCTGCTGCTGCCGCTGCTGCCGCTGTTGCCGCTGCCATCACTCATGTTGCTACTGCTGCTGCCATCACTGCTGCCGCTGCTGCTGCCGCCGCTGCTGCTGCTGCTGCTGAGGATCTTGAAGTTCAAGAAGTCCACAGCTATCATGGTCATCTGCAAACAAAAAGCAACTTTTATTGGGGGGGTGGGG